>WOXC01003778.1:0-67903 GCA_011680675.1 Gymnobelideus leadbeateri | reverse complement strand
TGAGAATTACAGAATCATAGAATTTTAGAATCTCAAGATTGGAAAGTACATAATACCACCCATACTTAACCAAGAACCAATTCTACAACATTTTCATGAAGACAGCATTCATCCAGTTTGAAAATGAAAATCTCTAGTCAGAGGGTAAACCAATAGTCCTTGAGTCTGGCCATTCTCAAATCTCATTATGACCCCTTGTCATGATTCAGATATCTGGACATTGCTTCCTATGCTCAATTTTTCTTTTAAGATGCATAATGGGGGGTGGCTAACTAGGAGAGTAGCTGGTAGGAGACAATGCTAGATGAAGGACTAAAATAGACTTTAAAATATGAATAGATAGGAGTAGAAACAGCACTTCCAAGGTGCACTCCCCCACACCACTTCAAAACCATGTAAAAGGGGACATATCAATCTACTTCTGTCTTCTGTTTATTGCATCCTGGGCATTTCTGATCCTAGGAGACTTTAAACATCAACTCTTTCCATGGAAGGCATTTCTTCTAAGAACATATAAGTCCATGTGTTACAGACATAAGTGATGCAAAGTGACCATATAGAAAGAAAAATTATACATCTACTTGCCAGTGAGGAAGTAAGCAGTAGATAAACTCCAGTTAAGTTGTAAGGGAAATTCCAGTATTCAAGTTGTAATACCTATTTTAATTTAAACTGCTTCTTATTCCTTATGCTGAAAATTGTACCTAGTAAATTATGAAAAGATAGTACTTATGTCTTCATATGATTGTAATATAGAAATTGGCTGAAGAAGCTAATGTTGTGAAAAGAAAAGGAGAAGGTAAACAAGAAGGACGGTAGGTAACAATGGATGCCAACTTGAAGAAAATTGTCCTGCCTTAGTGGGGTTGGATCTGGAACATGATTCAATATTGTGGTTTATACAGATACATTTTTTATTCTTATTACACTTTTATTAAATCTAATTAAACTCTTTTTAACCATGACTATAACCTTGAATTCATGTAACTACTTAAAAGAGAGTAAACCAAAAAAACAAGACAAAGTAAGCTCTTCTGAATTACTTAATACCTGTCCTTTCTTCTGCTGTTGAAATTACCATTCTTCTTTTAGCCTTGTCTCAAAATCTCAGTAATTATCACTTCTTTCCTTATATTCACTCCTTACATACAATTAATTACTAACTTCTGTAGATACCACCTCCTTAAAATTTCTTTTATCCATTCAATTCTCTCTACTCTTGGGAAATACTTTTATATTTTGCTCAAACTATTATAATTGCCTTCTAATTTTTCTGGATTTTTTTCTTATTAGTCATGTTGATTTATTCTTCAAATTCTATTCCATCCAGCTCCTCTAAATAATCTGTCAGAGGTAATAATGAACAATGAATAGAGTTCTGGACTTGGAATCAGGGAGACCTGGGTTCTCATGCCACCTCTGACATTGCTTATGTAGGGATAGGCAAGTTATTAACCTCTCAAAAATCAGTCAACTCTTGGTGATTTATTTCTAAGTTTGAGATTATTTGAGTTAACAAAATACATTCTCACAATGCAGAAAACCCAGAAACTTGTTGACATGAAGCCAAGTATGATCACTTTGTTCAAAAATCTTGAATGGCTTCTTATTTACTGTATTAAGAAATACAAATTCCTTAGCTTATCATATAAATCACTCTGCAATCTGTCTTTAAACTATCTCTGTTTTTATCCCATTTTATTTTCTTTTTTCATACTGTCAACATTCCAGTCAAAACTAATAGTTATCTTTTCATTGCAATCAAGCTATATCTGATATGTGAATATATTTCCTCCTGAATCCCTTTCACAATCTTTCTTATCTCAAGATTTCAAGTCAGGGGGGCAGAGACAAAATGGTAAAGTAGAAGCAGGAAATTCTGTGACCTCCGTCTTCACTACCTCAAATACCTATAAAATATGACTGTGAACAAATTTTAGAGCTACAGAACCCACAATGTGACAGAGAGAAAAAAATATCCTACTGAAAGCAGCTTGGCAGGCCAACAGAAAGGGTTTATCACAGAGTGCTGGGAGCCCTGTGCAGTCCTGGTGAGCTGTGGAGTTTTGGACCTGAAGAGGCAGCAAGCCAGAGCAGACTTCAGGAGAATTAATCACCAGCAGCAGTGGTGGTTTCCAGACTTTTCAATCCATAAGTGAAAACAAAATGGTCAATGGGGAATTCTGTTGGAAAGGAAAGGTTTGGTCAGGCCCCTGTCCCCAGGTGGTAAAAACACAGCAGCAGGGTGTACCCTGTGACTGCCTCAGGAACTCCTGGCCTAGAGATCATAGAGGGAACAAGCAACAATTCAGAGAGTAATCACTCTGGTATAGACCTGCTTGGATTTGAGCTGCTTTCTTGGGGGTGTCCCTAGGGTAAAAACACCAGTTTGCCAGTGTGGTGTCTGTAGAGAGGGCATCCTCCTCAGACCTCTGACAACATTTGCAAAAACCCTAGTAATATGGCACAAAGCTCTCCTCTCCAGAAGCAGAGTTTTACCATGGCAAAGAGCTCAAAAGTCATGTGATTGGCTGGCAGTATGACCAAGCAGAGGAAGCACAAACAGACCATAGAATCATTTTTGGGGGACAAAAAAAAAAGATCAAGGCATGGAATGGGAGGGAGACAATGAAGTCAGAACTCCTGCATCAAAAGCTTCCAAAAATATGAACTGGTTACAGGCCATGGAGGAGCTCAAGAAGGATTTTTAAAATCAAGTAAGAGAAGTGGAGGAAAAACTGGGAAGAGAAATGAGAATGATGTGAGAAAATCATGAAAAGAAACAAGAACAAAAAAAAAAAACCTGAGTGAAGAAAATAATACCTTAAAAAATAGACTAACTAAAATGGCAAAGGGCCCCAAAAGTCAATAATAAGAAGAATGACTTTAAAGAATTAATTTGGCTCTCTCCAGGTGTCCTCGTGCGAAAGACATTGTCTTTAAACCCCATGTGGCAATCCCTGAAGCACCACCGTGATGCCCAGGGAAGACAGGGCTACCTGGAAATCAAATTACTTCCTCAAGATCATCCAACTTTTGGATGATTATCCAAAATGCTTCATTGTGGGAGCAGACAATGTGGGCTCCAAGCAGATGGAGCAGATCCGGATGTCCCTCAGTGGGAAGGCCGTTGTATTGATGGGAAAAAAACACCATGATGCGCAAAGCCATTCTTGGGCATCTAGAGAACAATCCTGCCCTGGAGAAACTGCTGCCTCATATTCAGGGGAATGTGGGCTTTGTGTTCACCAAGGAAGATCTGACTGAGATTAGGGATATGCTTCTAGCCAATAAGGTGCCAGCTGCTGCCCGTGCCGGTGCCATTGCCCCATGTGATGTCACTGTGCCAGCACAGAATACCAATCTGGGTCCTGAGAAGACTTCCTTCTTCCAGGCTCTGGGTATTACCACCACGATTTCCAGGGGCACCATTGAAATCTTGAGTGATGTGCAGCTTATTAAAACCGGAGACAAAGTGGGTACCAGAGAGGCCACCTTGTTGAATATGCTGAACATCTCCCCATTCTCCTTTGGGCTGATCATTCAGCAGGTGTTTGACAATGGCAGCATCTACAACCCTGAAGTGCTGGACATCACAGAGGAGACTTTGCATCTTTGGTTCTTAGAGGGTGTCTGTAACGTTGCCAGCATCTGTCTGCAGATTACCCCACTCGATCATCAATGGGTACGAGCAGGTCTTGGCTGTAGCTGTGGAGACTGAGTACACCTTCCCACTTGCTGAAAAGGTGAAGGACTTCTTGGATGACCCGTCAGCATTTGCAGTGGCTGCCCCTGTGGCTGCTGCTCCAGCTGCTGCTGCACCTGCTGCTGCTGCTCCAGCCAAGGAAGAATCAGAGGAGTCTGATGAAGGTATGGGATTTGGTCTCTTTGATTAGCCCACAGGAAACAACTATTTCAGCCAGTTTATTTGTGAAACAAAGAAATAAAACTGCTCATTTATCTAAAAAAAAAAATTAATTTGCCAAATGGAAAAGGAATTTCAAAAACTCACTTAAAAGAATAATTCCTTCAAAATTAGATTGGAGCATTTGGAAACTAATGACTTTATTGGAAATGAAGATAGTATAAAACAGATCCAAACAGATAAAAAATAGAAGGCAATGTGAAATGTCTCATTGGAAAAACCACTGACCAGAAAAATAGATGCAGGAGAGATAATTTAAAAATTATTGGGCTACCTGAAAGCCATGATCATAAAAAGAACCTAGAAATCATTCTTCAAGAAATCTCAAGGAAAACGGCCCTGATATTTTAGAAACAGAAGGCAAACTAGAAATTGAAAGAATTCACCAATAACTTCTTGAAAAAGATCCCAAAAAGAAAACTCCTAGGAATATTATAGCCAAATTCCAGAGTTCCCAGGTCAAGGAGAACATATTACAAGCAGCCAGGAAGAAATAATTTGAGTATTGTGGAAGCACAATCAGGATAATACAAGACCTAGCAGCTTCTACATTAAGGAATTGAAGGGCTTGGAAAATGGTATTCTGTAGGTCAAAGAGCTAGGATTAAAACAAATAATCACCTACCCAGAAAAACTGAGTATAATATTTCAGGGGACAATATGGTCGTTCAATGAAATAGAGGACTTTCAAGCATTTTTTGATGAAAAAACCAGAGTTGAATAAAAAATTTGACTTTCAAATGCAAGAAGCAAGAGAATCATGAGAAAGTAAACATTGAAAAGAAAGCATAAGGAACTTATTACAATTGAACTATTTACATTCCTACATGGTAAAACAATATTTGTAACTCATGAGACTTTTCTCATTTTGAGGATAGTTGATGGGAATATATATGTATATATGTGAATATATATGTATATGTATATCTATATGTATAAATACATATATATGTTTACATAGGAGGGTATATGTGTGTATAAATACATGTGTGAGTATATATATGTAATATGTTTATGTATGCATAGGCAGATGGCACAGGATCAGTTGAATAGGAACAATGATATCTAAAAAATAATATTAAGAGGTAAAAGAGGGGGGTGGAGCCAAGATCCTGGAGTAGAAACAACACTTCCAAGGTACTCTCCCCCACACCACTTCAAAACCGTGTAAAAGGGGACTCTGAACAATTTCTGGAGCTCCAGCACCCACAGATTGACACAAAGGAGCTACCCTCCCACTGAGGAAAGCCCAGCAGCCCTGCAGGTAGGAGACAGCTCAGCACTCTGGGAGCAGGCAGCACAGGACTCTAAGAGCTGAGCCCAGGCCACCATGACCCGCGGTTTTAGCCCCAAGGTGGCCCAGGCCAGCAGCAGGCTGGAGGGACCCCAGAACACCAGCAGCTGTGGCAATTCCAGAATTATCACACATATGCCTAGGACAAGGTGAGAGGTTAGTGCCCTATGGACTTTGGGACCAATATTTGGGGAATGAGTCAGGCTTCTTCCCCTGGGGGCAAGAAGCAGGTGAGGGGACACAGCACAGACACCATATTGCAGCTTCAGTTTCTATGTGAGCTTCTGGCCTGTGACCTGTAGGGGGAGCTAGTGATCAATCCTGGGGGGTAATCACTCTTACTTTAACCTCCATGGATCTGGATTGCAGTCTGGGGTGGAGGTCTTGGTGTGGGTATGCAGCTTGCCAGAGCATGTGGAGGCTTCACAGAGGCCACCCAACGAATACCTCGGGAAGTTGTAAAGACCCCAACATTTGGGAAAGAAACTCCCCTGTGTGGTGGCAGAGTCCTACTGTGACAACAAGCCAAAAAATCAAGCAATTAAGTGGCAACATGACTAGGGAAAGGAAACAAATAAAACAGAAAAATTTAACATTAGACTCCTGTTTTGGGGGCAAAGGGGATCAAAGCATGGAACAGGAGGAGTACTGTGAGGTCAGAAATCCTGCACCAAGATCCCCAAATGAAAATATGACCGGGATACAGGCCAGAGAGGACTGTAAGAAGGATTTAAAAAACCAAATAAGAGAAGTGGAAGAAAAATTGGGAAGAGAAATGAGAAGGATGCAGGAAATGTATGAAATGAGACTCAACGGCCTGACTGAAGAAAATAACACCTTAAAACCTAGATTAACTCAAATGCCAATGGAAGCTGAAAAGATCAACGAGGAGAAGAATGCCTTAAAAAGCCGAATTTGCCAGATGGAAAAAGAATCTCAAAAGCTCACTGAGGTGATTCATTCCTTCAGAGTTAGATTGGAGCAAATGGAAGCTAGTGACTTTATGAGAAATTAAGATGATGTTAAACAGATACAAACAAATGAAAGAATAGAATGCAACGTGCAATATTTCATGGGAAAAACCACTGACCTGGAAAATAGATCCAGGAGAGACAATTTAAAAATTATTGGATTACCTGAAAGCCATGATCAAAGAAAGAACCTAGAAATCATCCTTCAAGAAATTATCAAGGAAAATTGCCCTGATGTTTTAGATGCAGAGGGGAAAATAGAGGTTGAAAGATCACCTCCTGAAAAAGATCCCAAGAAGAAAACTCCTAGGAATATTATAGTAAGGTTCCAGAATTCCCGGGTGAAGGAGAAAATACTACAAGCAGCCAGGAAGAAACAATTTCAATATTGTGGAAACACAATCAGAATAGCGCAGGACCTGGCAGCTTCTACACTGAGATATTGAAGGGCATGGAATATGATATTCCAGAGGGCAAAAGAGGTGGTATTAAAACCAAGAATCACCTACCCAGCAAAACTGAGTATCTTGTTTCAGGGGAAAATATGGTCATTCAGTGGAATGGAGGGCTTTCAAGCATTCTTGAGGAAAAAACCAGAGTTGAATAGAAAATTTGACATTAGGAAACAAGAAGGAAGAGATGCTTGAGAAGGTAATCAGGGTAAAGAAATCAAAAGGAACTAATCAAAGTTGAACTATTTACTTTCCTATATGGAAAAATAATAACTGTGACTGATGAAACCTTTCTCATCATGAAAACAATTGAAGAAGGCTATATGGGCATATGAATACATATGTGAATTGTGTATATATGTTTACAGGTATACATGGATAGAGGACACAGGTTGAATTTGGTGGGAAGGGATGATACTTAATGGGTGAAATTAAGAGGTGAGAAAGGATAGTGGCAAGAGGAGATGTGGAGAGACAGGGTAGGGTAAACTATCTCATGTAGATGAATCAAGGGGAAGTAGTTGCAGGGGAGGGGAAGAACAGAAAGCAAAATGGCAAAAACATATTCTCATTGAATTTGGCACAGGGAGAGAATGACATACATACTAAATGGGATATCTCACTCTGCAGGAGAGTAGGGGTAAGGGGGATGAAAGGGGGCTGATGGAGGGGAGGGCAATCGGGTGGCGGGAGGAGAGGTTGGAAGTTCCCACTTTTGAAGAGGGACAGGGTCAAAGTAGTGAATGGACCATGGTGGGGGCAGGATGTGTGGGTAGGAAATATTAGCAATCTTTTACAATTTACCTACTATGGTAATGTTTTCCATAGCTATACATGTAAAACACATACTGAATTGCTTATCTTCCCAGAGTTAATGGGTGCCAAAGAGGAAGGAAAGGGTTCTGAAATTCGAGTTTTAAAATTAAATGTTTCAAATATATATATATATATATATATATATATATATATGAATACTATTATTAATACTATTTTGCATGTAATTGGGAGATAAGATGTGCAGGCATTGGGGCACAGAGATTCACCTCGCCCTAATGGTAAAGTCGAAGTGGGTATGGGAGAAGATATGGGAGAGAGCAGATTGGATGAGGGGATATCTTGTGGGACTGCTATTCTGGAGTGGCATGTGGGTAAAAATGGGGAAAATTTGTAACTCAAAATCTGTTGGAAAAAAAGTGATGTAAACCAGAAGTTAATTAAGCATTTGTTAAAACAAAGAGGTAAAAGAGGAATATAATCAGAAGAGATATGCAGAGATAGAATCTGGTAAATTACCTAATAAAAAAGAGACAAGAGAAGACTGTTAAAGTGGAGGGGAAGAACAAGAAGGCAAAGGGAAAGCGTCAACCTTATTCCCATTGAATTTGGCTTACAGAGGGAATAACCTTCACATTAAATTGGGTTTTTACCTTACAGGAAAGTAGGGGGGAAGGGGATAAGAGCAGAATGATAGAAGGGAGGGCAGATTGGGGGGAGGAAGTTATTTAAAAGTACACACTTTTAAAAGGGCAGGGTCAAAGTAGAAAATATATAAGTGGGGGGGGGCAGCATAGGATGGAGGGAAATGTAGTCATTCTTTCACAATATATCTACTATGGAAATGTTTTGTATAACTACACATGTATAACCTATATTGAATTGCTTTTCCTCCCAGTAAGGGTGGGTGATGAGGGAGGAAGGGAAAGAATCTGGAAATCAAAGTTTTAAAATCAAATGTATAAATTAATCCGTATATATATATATATATATATATATATATATATATATATATATATATATATATATATGTACACACACATATACACACATACATAGAACTGGGAAACAAGATATTCAGGTACTGGGGTATAGAAATTCATCTTGCACTACTAGAAATTGAGGGGTAGGATGGGGGAGAATATAAGAGAGAGCAGATTTGGGGAAGGGATATTCAGTAGAATCGCTATTTTGGTGGTAGGAAGCAGGGGAAAAACAGGGAAAAAATGTCTATCTCAAAATCTTTTGGGAATGCATGTTGAAAATTAAATATAAACAAATTAAAGAATAACAACAAAAAGATTGCAAATCAAGAACTACCTTCTTGGGGCTGGTAGGTGGCGCAGTGAATAGAGTGCCTGCCCTGGAGTCAGAAGGACCTGAGTTCAGAGCTGGCCTCAGACACTTAATCCACACAAACAAACAAAAAAACCTAGATACCTTTTTTGAAAGGTTTGTATCTCTATGTATCTTGTACTTGGTGGCTGCTTAATAAAGCTTTGATGAATTGGAGACCATTAGGGAAGACACAGAAGTTGGAAGTAGGAATCCCTAAACAGTGTAAAAAGAGTCAGGAGGGAAAATGGTGAATGGATAAAGTGTAGTCACCAGATTCTGAACATAAAATGGTGAATAGAATGAATATTGGGGGCACAGTGAATAGAATGCTGGATAGAATAGAATGCTGGAGTTCAAGGTAAGGAGATCTAAGTTCAAACCTTGATGAAGACATTTACTGAGTGATGAAAGCACACCAATCTCTGTTGGTCTTAGTTTCATCTACCAAATAGGAATAATAGTAGCAACTCACTTATAGGGTCTTTCTGAATTAAAATGAGATAATATATGTAAATCACTCTGCAAACCTTAAAGTGCTAAGTAAATACCAATTATACATTATTTATTTATTTATTTATTTATTTTTAATTTTTTTATTAATTTATTAGTTTAGTTTCAGTTAACAAGATTCAATTTCATAGCTCCTTGATTTTCAAATTTCCTTTACTTCCCTCCTCCCTCCCCTCACGACAGCATATAGTACAGTATAGGGTCTGCAAATGCATTCATATTAGACATTATTCCATTTACAAAGGCATATTGTACTAGGTGGGATGAAAGATGGTAAGGAAGAAATAAAACCAAACAATGAGAAGAACAACATCATTTAGTTTGCTTCCATCAGGATTCAGGTTCAGTTCATTCTAGTTATATCTCTGGATGGCGCATTTCTCACTTTCTTGAGTCATTCGGGATTAACTTATATCACTGCATTGCTGAAAAGAGTCCAGTCTGTCATAGATGGTCATCACAGATATGGTATGTCTGTGATTGTATACAAATTTCTTCTGATTCTACTCTTCTCACTCAGCATCAGTTTGTATAAGTCTCTCCAGGTAATTATGAAATCCGACACCTCCTCGTTTCTTATAGCACAATAAAATTCCATTACATTCATATACCACAACTTGTTTAGCCATTCCCCAATTGATGGGCACCCCTTTAGTTTCCAATTCTTTGCAACCACAAAAAGGGCTGCTAAAAATATTTTTGTACATATGGGTCTTCCTCCCACATCTATGATCTCTTTGGGATATAACCCTAGAAGTGGTATTGTTGGGTCAAAGGGTATGAAATTATTTATAATCCTTTGGGCATAATTCCAGATTGCTCTCCAGAATGGTTGGATAAGTTCACAACTCCACCAGCAATGTATTAGTGTTCCAATTTGTCCACATCCTCTCCAGCATTTGTCACTTTCTTGTTTTGTCATCTTAGCCAATCTGACTGGAGAGATGTGGTATCTCAGAGTTGTTTTGATTTGCATTTCTCTAATTAATAGTGATTTAGAGCATGTCTTCATATGCTTATAGATATCTTTAATTTCTTTCTCTGAAAACTTCCTATTCATATCCTTTGACCATTTCTCAATTGGGGAATGACTTGTATTCATATAGATTTGGCTCAATTCTCTATACATTTTAGAAATGAGTCCTTTATCAGAGACACAAGTTGTAAAAATTCTTTCCCAATTTCCCACCTCCCTCTTGATCTTGGTTACATTGGCTTTGTTTGTGCAGAAGCTTTTCAATTTAATGTAATCAAAATTATCCATTTTGCATTTTATAATGCTCTCTAATTCTTGTTTGGTCCTAAAATCTTCCCCTCTCCACAGATATGTCAGGTAAACTATTCCTTGCTTTCCCAAATTGCTTACAGTATCATCCTTTACACCTAGATCATGCACCCATTTAGACTTGATTTTGGTATATGGTGTTAGATAGTGAACTATGCCCATTTTCTGCCATACTGTATTCTAGTTTTCCTGGCAGTTTTTGTCAAATAGTGCATTCTTATCCCAAAAACTGGGGTCTTTGGGTTTATCGAACAATAGATTACTATATTCATTAACTGTTGGGTCTCCTGCACCCAATCTATTCCATTGATCCACTACTCTACACCTCTGCCAGAACCAAGCAGTTTTGATGACTGCTGCTGTATAATACAGATTAAGATCTGGCATAGCTACTCCACCTATCCTAGCATTTCTTTCCTTAATTCCCTTGATATTCTAGACCGTTTGTTTTTCCAAATAAATTTTGTTATTATTTTGTCTAACTCTAGAAAGTAGTTTTTTGGTAAATTGATTGGTATGGCACTAAATATATAGTTTAGTTTGGGTAAAATTGTCATTTTTATTATATTAGCTCGACCCAGCCATGAGCAATTGATACTTTTCCAACTATTTAGATCTGTTTTTATTTGTGTGAGAAGTGTTTTGTAGTTGTGATCATATAGATTCTGGGTTCGTTTTGGCAAGTAGATTCCCAAATATTTTATAATGTCTACAAGTGACTTTAAATGGGATTTCTCTTTCTATCTCTTGCTGTTGAGTTTTATTAGAGATATACAAGAATGCTGAGGATTTATGTGGGTTTATTTTATATCCTGCAACTTTGCCAAATTTATTTATTGTCTCAAGTAGTTTTTTACTTGATTCTCTAGGATTCTCATATCATCTGCAAAGAGTGACATCTTGGTCACTTCTTTGCCTAATTTGATTCCTTTGATTTCTTTTTCTTCTCTAATTGCTACTGCTAACGTTTCTAGTACCAGATTGAATAAGAGGGGTGATAGTGGACACCCTTGTTTCACTCCTGATCTTATTGGAAAGGCTTCGAGTTTATCCCCATTGCATATAATACTTGCTGATGGTTTTAGATAGATGCTAGCAACTATTTTAAGGAAGGCTCCATTTATTCCTATACTTTCTAGTGTTTTTAATAGGAATGGATGTTGTACTTTGTCAAAAGCCTTTTCTGCATCCATTGAGATGATCATGTGGTTTCTGCTAGTTTTATTGTTGATATGCTCAATTATACTGATGGTTTTCCTAATATTAAACCATCCTTGCGTTCCTGGAATGAATTCTACCTAATCAGGGTGTATTATTTTTGTGATAAGTTATTGGAGTCTTTTGGCTAATATTTTATTTAGAATTTTTGCGTCTAAATTCATGTGGGAGATTGGTTTATAATTTTCTTTCTCTGTTTTATCTCTTCCTGATTTAGGAATCAGTACCATATTTGTGTCATAGAAAGAGTTTGGTAGGACTCCTTCTTCACTAATTTTCCCAAATAGTTTGTAGAGTATTGGAATCAATTGTTCTTTAAATGTTTGATAAAATTCACTAGTGAACCCATCTGGCCCTGGAGATTTTTTCCTAGGGAGTTCATTGATGGCTTGTTTGATTTCTTTTTGTGAGATGGGGTTATTTAGGTAATTCACTTCCTCTTCAGTTAATCTGGGCAATTTGTGATTTTGTAAATATTCATCCATTTCACTAAGATTGTCATATTTATGTGCATACAATTGGGAAAAATAATTCCTCATTATTATTTTGATTTCCTCTTCATTAGAGGTAGATTCCCCCTTTTTATTTTTGATACTCATAATTTGGTTTTCTTCTTTCTTTTTTTTATCATATTGACTAAGGGTCTATCAATTTTGTTGATTTTTTCATAGAACCAGCTCTTAGTTTTATTTATTAATTCAATAGTTTTCTTAATTTCAATTTTATTAATCTCTCCAATGGTTTTCAATATTTCTAATTTAGTACTAAACTGGGGACTTTCAATTTGTTCTTTTTCTAACTTTTTCAATTGCATGTCCAATTCATTGACCTCCCTTCTCTCTGCTTTAATTAAGTATGCACTCAGGGATATAAAACTTCCCCTGAGAACTGCCTTTAGAGCATCCCACAAATTTTGGTATTTTGTCTCATGATTATCATTCTCTTGAATGAAATTATTGATTGTTTCTATAATTTCTTGTTTGACCAACAATGTTTTAGGATTAAATTGTTTAATTTCCAATTAGTTTTTAGTCTATCTTTCCCTGCCCCTTTATTGCATATAATTTTTATTGCATCATGATCTGAGAATGATGCACTTACGATTTCTGCCTTTCTGCACTGGATTGTGAGGTTTTTATGCCCTAGTACATGGTCTATTTTTGAGTATGTACCATGTACTGCTGAAAAGAAAGTAAATTCCTTTTTATCCCCATTCAGTTTTCTCCAGAGATCCATCATATCTAGTCTCTCTAAGATTCTATTCACCTCCTTAATTTCTTTCTTGTTTATTTTGAGGTTAGATTTATCGAGTTCAGAGAGGGGGAGATTAAGGTCCCCCACTAGTATAGTTTTGCTATCTATTTCTTCCTCTAATTCCTTTAACTTCTCTTCTAGGAATTTGGATGCTATACCACTTGGTGCATATATATCAAGTAGTGATATTGCTTCATTCTCAATGGTGCCTTTTAGTAGGATATAGTTTCCCTCCTTATCTCTTTTAATTAGATCTATTTTTGCTTTTGCTTTATCTGAGATAAGTATTGCTACCCCTGCTTTTTTTTACTTTAGCCGAGGCATAATAAATTTTACTCCAACCTTTTACCTTTACCCTGTGGGTATCCCTTTGTTTCAAATGTGTTTCTTGAAGACAGCATATTGTAGGATTATGGTTTTTAATCCATTCTGCTATCCGCCTCTGTTTTATGGGAGAGTTCATCCCATTCACATTCACAGTAATGATGACTATCTGTCTCTTCCCTTCCATCCTATTCCCTCCCCTGTTTATGTTTTTGTTTTTTCCTTCTCCCTTCCCCTCCTTGAAGTTTTCCCTTTTGACCGCCCCCTCCCTCAGTGTTCCCACCCAGTGTCCCCCCTTCTTAACCTACCCTCTCCCCTTACTACTATTTCCCTCCCTTCTAATCCCTTCCTTTAGTTTCCTCCTTTTCACCCCCCCCTTACCCTCCCACTATCTATAGGACACAATAAATTTTTATACTTATCAGAGTAAATTATTCCCCGTTTGATTCCAAACCAATGAGAGTAAATTTCAAACACTGCTCTTCTCCCTCCCTCCAATTCCTCTATTTAATGAATTTATGTGTCTATTCACATTAGAATCTTAAACTTCACTGATTAATTTGATCCTTCTTTGAACCAGAACCAGTAAGAATAGTGTTTAAATGATGTTCCTCTCCCTCTTTCTATCCCCTCTTCTATAGTGTGTTTTGATGCCTCTTCAGATGGCATATTTTACCTTTTCCTAGCTCATCCTTTCCTTTTTCCCATTACAGTACCTTTGATCCCCTTAATAGTCTTTCTTTTTTTAGACTCCATGTTAGTGCATTCATACCCACACCCTCTAAGTATAACCCTTTGCAGGTCCTGATAATCATAAAGATTTCGAAAATTGACAGTTATCAGCTCCACATATAGGGATGTGAACATTTTGCTCTTCTTGCATCCCAAGTAATGAGCATGTGTTTGTGGGTGTGGGTGTGTGCACTTCTGCATGTTTGAGTCTATGTTACCCTTGTTTACCTTTTTATGTCCTTCTGGACTCTTGCAATTGGAGATCAAATTTCCATTGAGCTCTGGCTTTTTCATTAGGAAAGTCTGGAAGTCCCTTACTTCATTAAACGTCCATCTCCTTGCCTGAAAGATTATGCTCAGTTTTGCTGGGTAGTTAATCCTTGGTTGTAGTCCTAGCTCTCTTGCCCTACGAAATATCAAATTCCAGTCCCTCCACTCTTTCAATGTAGAAGCTGCTAGGTCCTGTGTGATCCTAACTGTAGTTCCTCGATATTTGAATTGTTTCTTTTTGGCTGCTTGTAAAATTTTTTCTTTAATCTTGTAATTCTGGAATTTGGCTACTATATTTCTTGCAGTTATCAGTTTGGGTCTCTTTCAGGAGGAGTCCATTGAATTCTATCGATAGCTATTTTATCTTCTGATTCCAGGACCTCAGGACAGTTTTCTTTGATAATCTCTTGGAGGATGTTGTCTAGACTGCCTTTTTCATCATGACTTTCTGGTAGACCAATAATTCTTAAGTTGTCTCTCCTGGATCTGTTCTCTAGGTCAGTTATTTTTCCAGTGAAATATTTTACATTTTCTTCCAATTTTTCGATCTTTTTTTTTTTTGATTGACTCCTGCTGCATCATAGAGTTCTGAGTTTCAGTTTGATTTTATCTAATTTTTAGTGAATTATGGTCTTCAGTTAGTTTTTGAAGTTCCTTTTTTAGGGAGGTATTTTCTTTTTCCAAGTTGGTCACTGCCTCCCTGATTTGGTCTTTAAAATTTTTCTTAAGCTCCTCCAGGAATGCTATTTGGGCTTGAGACCAGATCATGTTTCCTTCTGTGGTCTCTGGTGTGGGCAGAGAGTCTATATTTTCATGTGTGTTTTGTTGTTCTTGCCCTGCATATTATGGTCCAATAGACTTTATTGCCTTCCCCTTCTCCTTTTCAGCTTCCTTCCTTCCCATTGTGACTCCCTGTTTCTTAGTTCCTCAGGCTATGAGTTTGGGGCCTGATCCTTGACTTTGAATACCCCTGGGTGGCTAGTTTATGGCTAAGTCAGGGAAGTCAGTGAGGAATGTAGATGTGTAGGTGGGGATGAGTCTGACAGCTTCAGATTTCTGCCTCTATACCCCTGGGCTATAAGTAGGCTTTTGTTGGTGAGGTGAGGTGGGGCTTGTTGGGTCCCCTCCCTCTCTTCTCTTTAGATTCCTGGCTGTCTCAGTTACACCCCGTCTTGGAGATTCTCAAGCCTGAGGCTATTTCCATTAACTTGGGATTTCAATCTGGGTGGGAGACTTATCTTTGGGTTTTCTGCTTCATGAAGGAGGGATGGGAGGATCAGAGCAGCTAGAATTTACTTGGCCATTCCAGCCCCTCTATTATACAGGCAGGCAGTTTCTAAACTTCCAGGCTGGGGGCTGAATGCAGCCTGAGAAGCCACTCTCTCCACTGGGGGCCCAACTCTCCTACCTGGCTCCAATGATCCATTCCCTCTGTGAGATGACTGTGATTCTTCCTTGGTAAGTCTGCAGGCTGGGGCTTTTTCTCTCTCTGGTGTAGTCTGCTTGTCTGCTCTTAGGTCTGAGCTGTGCAGACCCCACGCACTCTGTGCTCGACCTGTGCGGACACACTGGGCAACCTCCTGGGCTTGATTCTGCCATGCTCTGTCTTCCAGTGGGCTCTGTCACTCAGGAATCCGCTCAGCTTCACCCTTTGACACTTATTGACCGAGGAGCTCAGCGAGGTTACTGCTTCCTTTCCACCATCTTGGCTCCACCCCCCCTACATTTTTAAATAATATCAAAATGGCTGCAAGAGGATTTTGGACAAACTCCCTCCACTGGGGCAGAAAAAAAAGAAGCTCAATTTTTGTAGAGGATCATCTTTTTGATCCCCTTGGATGCCCACTATACTAAATTACCTACTTTCTTTGCATATAATTTAGACCTGTTCCTATGGGTATGTACCATTTCTCCTGATAGGCTTAAACTCATTGAAAACAGAAACTGTTTCACATTTGGTTTTGTAGTTCCATAAACTGTCACATAGTAGATGTGTAATAACTGATTTATTGATTGACTGAGCAATTGAAAACATAGGACAATTCTGGATACTCCTTTCTTTACTTTATATAAACCAAGGGAAAATGTGCACTTCAAAGTTGGAGGACCCTATGCCTCAGTAGTGCCTCAATTTTATTATTCCTTTGTGCAGGTGATAGTTGTTTTATTTCCATCTTCTAAACTTAGTAGGCATCGATTAAAATGGATAGTCAGTCATTTTCTAATTTGAGATCACTCATTTAGATTGACTGCATGGTACTAGGACAGCAGCTGCCCATTGTGATAAATTCATTAAGTCAGGTTGGTCAGTTCAAGTTCTAGGAACGTTAGCAATAGAAAAAGCCAAATTGATTCTGAAACCTTGATAGTTATGGTTGAATGTGGAGGGCACCATACATGTTGCAGTTGGTTTAAAATTCCAGATGCTCAGATAGTATGGGTCATTAAAAAAAAAAAAAGAGGTAAGGAATAAACTGCTTTTAACTAATACACCCCGGATGATGCTCCATGACAATACCTGGGTGGGAAGTAGGGAAAATAGGTGTCAGTCAGTAAACATTAAGTGCCTACTATGGGCCAGGCACGAGGCTAAGGATTGGAGATTTAAAATAAGGCCATAGGCCGTGCCTGCCCTCAAGGGTTACACAGTCTAATGGGGGAGACCATAAACAAACAAATATGTACAAATAAACTATAGAATAAATATAGTAAATAAAAAAGGACAAATAGTAAGTAATAATACAGAAATACAATCATATTAAATAAAATGCAGATTAAATCGTGAGTAAATAAGAGAGGGAAGTCACTACACTAGAATTTAGAGAAGTTAGGTAAGACATCTTATAGAAGGCAGGACTTTAGTTGAAACTTAAAAGAAGGAAGCAGATAAGATAAGAGCATTACAGGCATGGGGAACAGTTAGAGAAAATAAAGAGTGTTGGAAGGAAGAATAGAAGTCATAGAATTCAGCTCTTATTTCCCAAATAAAGGTTTGAACCTCAGAAAAGTAGGTGGTTCAGTGGATGGAGCGTCAGGCCTGCAGTCAGGAAGCCGTTTATTGTTGAGTTATTGCAGTGGTGTCTGCTTCTTCATAACCCCGTTTTTAATTCTCTTTGGAAAGATACTAGAGTGGTTTCTCCAGATAATTTTGCAGCCGGGGAAACAGAGGCAAACAGGTTTAAATGACTTGCTTGGGTTAAACATAGCTAATAATCATCTGAGACAATATTTGAAATCAGGAAGATGAGACTTCCTGACTCTAGGCCCTATACTCTGCCTGCTTTGCCATCTAGGTGCAAGAAGACTTGAGTTCAAATGTAGTCTCAGACACTTACTAGCTGTATTACCCTGGGCAAGTCTCTTAATCCTGTTTGCTTCAGTTGCTCATCTGTAAAATTAACTGGAAAAGAATATGGCAAACCATCCTAGTATCATCATCAAGAAAATCCCAAGGGGTGGCTAGGTGGTGCAGTGAATATAGCACTGACCCTGGAATCAGGAGGACCTCAGTTCAAATCTGCCCTCAGACACTTAACACTTACTAGCTGTTTGACTTTGGGCAAGTCACTTAACCCCAACTGCCCTGCCTCCCCCCCCTCCAAAAAGAAAAATAAAATATCCCAAAAGAGGTAATGAAAAGTTGTACTCTGCTGAAAATGATTAAATAAAAACAACAGTTAAGTAAAGTGATTTATTAAAGCCACATAGTGAGTTTTTGAGCCAATTCTAGAACAGGTTATCCTGACTCACTGTTCACTGTTCTTTTCATCAAAATACAATGGAGAAAAGAGACATAGGTGCAAATATATCAAATGGTCATAGATTAAGAGAGGGATCATTCAGTCTAATGCCCTCATTGTATAGATGAGGAATATGAAGCCAAGGGAGAATGAATGACTTATCCAAACTCAAAAAGGTGGTACAGAACTGAGCTTCTAATCAAGGGCTTCTGACTCAACTTATGACAATATTTACATCATATTAAATTGCTAGAAGAGATTTTATAGAAAACAGAATCCAGAGGTTCTAAATTTTTTTGTCTCTGCATCGCAGAACCCTTTGGCAGCCTGATGAGTCTCATAGACTCCACAAAAATGTTTCAAAATAAAATCCATAGGATTACAAAGGATTATATTAGCAAATGAAAAATGTGAATGTCTCCACTCCTACCAACTCCCTAGACGACCTAGAAACTATGCACAGTTGCCTTGAGAATCATTGGATCTCAGGATTAAGAACCCGTTGATCTATTTCAACTCCCCATCTTTCAGAAGAAGAAACTAAAGTTCTGAAAGATTGAATGATTTGTCTATGGTCACACAGCAAATTTATAATAGAACTAGAATTCAAGGACTACATTGACAGAAGGAAAGGGAGATGCAAACACAAACATTATCTCACAGTTTTGCTTAAAGCAAAAGTTATTTGTCAAGATGTTATAATAGAAAGAAGGTTGAACTGAGGGTTAAAAGATTAATATTCTAGGTCTGGATTTCCCCTTGGAGTAGAATAATGTAGCTGCCTTGCTATCTTTTAGCTTCACTATTCATAATATGTAAATCATTTATCCTCTTTAGGACCCAATTTTTAGTCTTTCTTTGGGGCAGTTAGGTGGTAAAATGGATGGAGTGCTGTTCCTAGAGTTAGAGATACTTATCTTACTGAGTTCAAATCCAGCCTAAGACACTTACTAGCTGTCATATCCCTGGGCAAATCACTTAGCCATTTGCCTCAGTTTCTCATCTTTAAAATGAGGTGGAGAAGAAAATGGCAAACCCGTATCTTTGCCAAGAGGACCTTAAATATTACAGGAAAAAATCAGGTACTACTGAATAGCAAAAACAATAACAGTAATACCTTTCCCATCCCTAATCCTTTCATTGTTTGTGCACCTCTAATAGCCTGAGAAGTAGAAAATGTGGTAAAGTTGAAAAAGCACTGAACTTAGAGTCAGGAGATGTGGGCTCAAGCCCTTGATCTACTCCTTACTAATTCCAATACAAGACAGGTCATGTGATTTCTCTGATCCTAAATTTATTCATCTGTAAAACAGGGACAATATATTTAGAAGGTTGTTGTGAGGAAATCAGATTAAAGGACTTAAAATGGTCTGCAAATGTGAATCGTCATTATTATTATTATTATTATTTTTTAAAGCAATTGGGGTTAAGTAACTTGCTCAAGGTTACACGGCTAGTCATTTGATTTATGCGTGGGTGCTCATTTTCTGAGGCCGGATCTGATCTCGGGTCATCCAAACTCAGAGGCTGACGCTCTTACTCACTGCGCCACCTAGCCGCCCCTTTAGGGCAATTGGGGTTAAGTAACTTGCCCAAGGTTACACAGCTAGGTTTTTTTGTTTGTGCGGATTAGGTGTCGGAGGCCGGCTCCGAACTCAGGTCCTTCTGATTCCAGGGCCGGCACTCTATTCACTGCGCCACCTAGCCACCCCTCGTCGTTATTATTTAGACAGTCTTGAATTTCTATGACTTTCCAATATTGCCAGCTCTAAGAATCCTTACTTATAAGAATTGTAACTCTCTATTTAAAAGCTAATTAAGTCTTCCAAACTTACTTGAGACAGTGTGAAAGCCTAAAATGAAAATTTTGGTAGGAAAAGGAAAAATTGATTTTATGAATCTCAGAAAGGTAGTAGAAAATTCTAGATTTCATAGATTATCACCTATGCTTCTCATGTAGCAATGATAAATATTATATACTTTATTTATAAATTGTAACCAAGTTAGCTCATATGTATAAAGAATGTTATAATTTATAAAATATTTTCTTCATAATAGTCCTTGAAATAGGTTGTGTAAAAACTGTCTCCCTTTTACAGATGAGGAAGCAAGGACTTCAGAGAACTTAAATAATTAGGCCAAGGTCACACAGCTAGTTTTATATGGAGCCAGAGCTCAACTCCAGTGTATAAGATCATACCTTGAGAAGATAAAGTGATCTTGAAGCTTATTTAATCTAGTCATTTCATTTTACAAATAAGGGAACTGAGGCCCAGAAATGTCAAGGGTCTTTTCCAGATTCATAGAAGCAGCCAGGTGCTTTGACTGCAAATTCTTTATTTTTTTTTCTTTTGGAGGGGGTAAGGTAGGGCAATTGGGGTTAAGTGACTTGTCCAAGATCATGTGACTAGTTTTGTGTTGTCTGAGGCTGGATTGGAACTCAGGTCCTCCTGACTTCAGGGCCGGTGCTCTATTCACTGTGTCACCTTGCCACCCTTTGACTCCAAATTCTTCAGACTTTTCTCTCTACACTGCTATCTCTTTTTACTCTATATACAGTGTTCTTTCACCATACCACACCATGTTATTTCTTCCTACAGAAATGATTTCTCTCTTATGCAAAAAACTATTTCTTTAGTCTTTAAATAAATAGGCCTGGGATATCTAACTCTTTTTAATCTGGGTTAATCAAATTATAAAATCATAGATTTAGTGATAGGAGAAATGTCAGAGATCTTTTAATCTAATCTCTCCATTTTACAGATGAGAAAACTGAGGCCTATATTGAGAGATTAAGAATTTTTTCCAGACAGGAAGTAAATAGAGGAGCTAAGATTTGAACCTCTGACTCTAAACCCAGAGTGCTTTCTATTTCACATAGAACCTCTTCTGATGATAAATCCAGTATATTTTCCATTACATTACATCACTTCTTTCTTCCTGTAAAAGTAATATCTTACTTATCCACAGAAATAGCACCTTTGTGTGAAATAAATAAAAATAGGCCCATGAGATTGAACTATTTATACTGTTATTTAGATTCTACATCATCCTTTTCTTTTCAAGCTATATGGAAGAATTTTAATGTGATGTTTTCCTATCATTGCAACTTCTTCAATTTCATTCTGGTTATTTATAAAGCAAACTGCTTTCAATTTAATTATAATTGTTTTATGGGTTAATTATCATATTGATAATATGAACATTTAATTCAGCATTACTGCTGTTTGTAGCTAGTACCTTGAAAATTAGTTGCTATATATCAATAAGCCAAATGTTAATAATTTATATCCCTAAATGCGCTTTAACTTTCATTTGCAACAACTAGTGGAAGATCTACATGCATATTACTGGATATGTTAGCACTGGGAGATGGGAAAAGGGATTATTTGTTTATAAGAATAACAAAAAGCAATAAACTCTGTATCTGGAAAATTCCACATATGTACCTGTAAACTTTTATATTAGAAATTTTGGCCCTTATGCAACTATCTAAAATGTTTTCAGATTCATATGTTGCTGGTTATTAGACTTATATCTGACTTTATCAGTGGTGGCACTCTTTATGTTCTTTACATCGCATTCTCAGTATGATTAATCACCACTAAGCAACCTACTTTTAGTGTTTATTTTCAGCGATATTTTGGACAGTATTTCATTATAGAACTTAGTAGTTGGTAAGTGGAACAAGTGTCAGGCTCTAGAGATACAAAGGAAAAGATGAAATAATCCCTGCCCCTCAAGGAGATTATATACTATTGCGGGGGGTGTGTGTGTGTGGAAACTCATATAATTAGAATATAATTAGATAAAAATACAAACACATTAAATGTATGATTATTTAATAAGTATGTTAGAAAAAAGGTCAGAATATTAAGAAATGAAGAACAGATAGAATTTTTGAAGACAATGTCATCAAGGAGAAGATGTATTTGCCATGATAAGGATAAAAGTGGGGTAAGAATATAGCCAAAATACCTCATTAATTTCACTTCTCTAGGTCTCAGTTTTCTGTAAAATGAAAATAAAATTTTGTGAACTACTTCAAGGGTTTATTGTGAGAATCAAATTAGGTAATTGATGAAAAGAGCTTTGGATTATTTAAATATGTGTCATTAGCAGCTTGATACACTGGGATAATGGCATAGGTTTGGAATCAGTAGGACCCCTTGGAGGTCATCTAGTCTAAACCCTTACTTAATCATAAGGAAACTGATACCCAGAGTGATAAAATTACTTCCTTGAGATCATATAAGGTGTTAAGTGGTCAAGTCTATAAAGCTCCATTTAGTACAAATCCTCTTTCTGTTAGATCACAGATTATGTTTTGAATTTGAAATCCGAGTCTTATACAAACTATATATGCAATTGGAGAAGCCCTTCAGCCTCTTCGAATCATAGTTTCTAGATCTGTAAAAATGAGAGAATTAAGCTAGCTGATCCCTGAGGTCCAATCCAGCTTTAAATCTATGTTCATATGCCCCTATCATTCAAATAAGAACCAATTATATCTCTGCTGATATAGACCTGGAAAAGCACACAGTTATCTAGAAATCTCAGTGCTTCAAAGATCCATCTTCTCATCATTATGGAGACTTTATCTACCAAGACATTTCAAAGCTCTAGAAAATTATCTCACATTTTTTGTAACACTTTGAGGTCTATAGAGCTCTCTTTATGTACATTATCTCATTGGTTTCTGATGACAGCTTGTGATTTGAATAGTGCAGTTATTTTTATTGCCAGTCATCATTAGCTTTCTCTTCACTCTAGCTCTTTCACTCACAACCATTTGATTACATCCATCACTATTTTACCCATTACTAGTCTTTAATCAAGAGAGTCCTGTTATCTATAACAAGGCCAATGGCTCCTGATCCCATTGCCTCCCATATTCTCCAGCATATTGTTTCCAAAATACTCTTTCTATCCCTAACCTTCAATCTCTCTATCAATTTGTTCTTCCGTTACTGCCACAAACATGCCTATATTCCACATTCATAAAAGCCCTGACTAGATACTATTACATTATTAACTTTTATCCTATACCTCACCTCTTTTTCTCAGCCATTTTAAAAACTGGACATGCAATTTCATTTGAGTAGGATATATCACTACCAGTGCAAAGTTCGTTGATAGAGAGATTGAAGGTTAGGGAGAGAGAGGATTTGTAGATAACTATGCACTTACACAGGTCTATATCAGCGGAGATATGATGGGACTGAACTAGATTGTTTTCTGAAATGTTTACACCTGGAATAATAGTAAACTGAATACGTTATGATATAGTCATTTTCATCTCTCTAAAATCAATCACTTAGAATATCAATGAAATACTTCTTACAATGTACATATTAAATAATTAATTCCTGTCCATTCTGTGAAACTCTTACATGTGCTACAGAAGATTCATCTAACGTGCTATAAGCATTCCTCAGTTTTTCGTCACATATGAATAATATTAATGAGGTATTCTGGCTATCTTTTTATCCTTCTTTACCCATATCATATGGCAACTATATCTTCTGCTCCTTGATAAGATTTTCTTCAAAAAATTCTTCCTGTTTTTCTTTAAGTTTCTAATTGGTTATATGTTGGAATCTATTTACTCTCATTATATGCCTCTTCTTGGCATTGCATGGTATAATTTGTAATTCTTCAGAGACTTGCTGGCAGACAGCAAAACCAGAATATTTTTCATAAAACAAGACATCCCTCAAATTTCATGATATTTTCTGGTGTCTTTTTTTTTTAGCACCTGATGATTTTTATTAACTTCTGTTTTACATCATTCATTTTCACCAGATTTTGAATTACAATCATTTTTCCCCCGTTATTCCCCTACCCAACCTCCCAGAATAGCAGTCCCACAAGATATCACTTCCTCCAATCTGCTCTCTCCCATACCTTCTCTCATACCCCCTTCGACTTTTCCATTAGAGGAAGGTGAATCTTTTTGTCCCAATGCCTGCACATCTTATCTCCCAATTATAAGCAAGAGTATTAATAATAGTATTTATATATATTTGAAACATTTAATCTTAAGACCTCGAATTTCAGATCCATTTCCTTCCTCCATTGTCACCCATTCCCTCTGTGGAGATAGGTAATTCAGTATATGTTGTACATGTCTAGCTATGCAAAACGTTATCATAGTAGATATATGTACAAGGCTGCTTATAATTACCTCCCACTCATCCCACCCCCCACCTGGTCCATTCCCTACATGATCCTGTCCCTCTTCTATAGTGGGTACTTCTAACCTCCCCTCCCCCCAAGGATGCCCCCCCCCCATCAATCATCCCTCCTCTCATCCCCCTTCCCCCTGTTCTGCTGCAGGTTGAGATATCCCATTTAGTATGTATGTCATTCTCTCCCTGAACCAAATTCAATGAGAATGTGGATTTGCTTTTTTTTTCCCTTCCTATTCTCCCCTCCCTTGCAACCACTTCCCCTTGCTTCTTCTACATGAGATAGTTTACCCTACCTTGTCTTTCCCCATCTCCTCTGGCCACTTTCCTCTCTCACCTCATAATTTCATCCCTTGAGTATTCTCCCTTCCCAACAAATTCAACCTATGCCCTCTATCCATATACACACACATTCACATATGTATTCATATGACCACACACCCTTCTTCCATTATTTTCATAGTGAGAAAGATATCATCCCTCACAGTTATTGTTTTTTCCATATAGGAGTGTAAATAGTTCAACTTTGATAAGTTCCTTTTGATTTCTTTTCCCTGATTACCTTCTCAGGCATCTCTTGCTTCTTGTGTCTGGATGTCAAATTTTCTATTCAATTCTGGTTTTTTCCTCAAGAATGCTGGAAAGTCCTCTATTCCACTGAATGACCATATTTTCCCCTGAAAGAAAATACTCAGTTTTGCTGGGTAGGTGACCCTTGGGTTCATTCCCAGGTCTTTTGCCCTCTGGAATATCATATTCCATGCCCTTCGATCCCTCAGTGTAGAAGCTGAAAGGTCCTGGGCTATTCTGATTGTGTTTCCACAATATTGAAATTGTTTCTACCTGGCTGCTTGTAGTATTTTCTCCTTGATCTGGGGATTCTGGAACCTGGCTATAATATTCCTGGGAGTTTTCTTTTTGGGATCTTTTTCAGGAGGTGATCTGTGGATTCTTTCAACCTCTATTTTGCCCTCTGGATCTAAAACATCAGGGCAGTTTTCCTTGAGAATTTCTTGAAGGGTGATTTCTAGGTTCTTTCCTTGATCATGGCTTTCAGGTAGTCCAATAATTTTTAAATTGTTTCTCCTGGATCTATTCTCCAGGTCAGTGGTTTTTCCCATGAGATATTCCACATTGCCTTCTAATCTTTCATTTGTTTGGATCTGCTTAACAGCATCTTGATTTCTCATAAAGTCATTAGCTTCCATTTGCTCCAGTCTAACTCTGAAGGAATGAATCTCCTCAGTGAACTTTTGAGATTCTTTTTCCATCTGGCAAATTCGACTTTTAAGGCATTCTTCTCCTCATTGCCCTTTTGGGCCTCCTTTGCCATTTGAGTTAGTCTATTTTTTAAGGTGTTGTTTTCCTCAGTCAGGCTGTTGACCCTCATTTCATACTTTTCCTGCATCCTTCTCATTTCTCGTTCCAATTTTTCCTCCACTTCTCTTATTTGATTTTTAAAGTCCTTCTTAAGGTCCTCTATGGCCTGCAACCCGCTCATGTTTTCCCCTGGGGCTTTTGGAGAAGGACTTCTGACCTCACAGTCTTTTTCCTGCTCTATGCCCCCAAAATAAGAGTCTAGGGTTGCATTTTTCTGTTTCCTTTGCCTTGGCATGTTGCCACTTAATTGCTTGACTTTTGGGCTTGTTGACACAATATGGCTTTAAGGCCAGCTAGAGGAATTTTCGTCCCGAACGTGTGGGGGGCAACTTCCATTTCTGGCAAGCTGTAAACCCACCCACGACTTCCACCCTACATCACAATCCAGATCCAGGGAGGTTAAAGTACGAGTGATTACCCCCCAAGACTGATCTCTGGATCTCCCTACAAATTTGCAGGCCAAGAGCTGGAGCTGCCTCTGAAAACTACAAAATGGAGTGTCTCCTCAGCGGCTTCTAGCCCCCAGGGGAGGGAGTAGACGCATTCCCCAAATACAGGTCCCAAAGTCCATAGGACACTAACCTCTTACTTTGTCCTAGGCATGTCTATGTTGATAATTCTGGAGTCTCCAAGGCTGCTGGTGTTCTGGGGTTCCTCCAGCTGATTGCTGGCCCTGCCACGCTGGGGCTAAAACCTCGGCTCACGGGGACCTGGGTTCCGCTCGGCTCTGCTTCCTGAGCTCTGCGCGTTTCGTGCTGCCGGCTCCCAGACTGCTGTGCTGGTCCTTCCTGCAGGGCTGCTTGCCTGTCCTCAGTGGGAGGTTAGCTTCTCTGTGTCATTCTGTGGGTTCTGGGGCTCCAGAAGTTGTTCAGAGTCCCCTTTTACATCATTTCGGGGGAATCTCATTTTCTGGTATCTTAAAGGAGTTTTGTAATCCCCCCAAATTGTTCAACCTTATCTTCTCTTCCTATTCTACTCTGTGCCCCGTTCAAGTTTAATATTTACTCTCTGTCCCAGATATGCATATTGATGATTAGATTCTATATTTTATTCATTCAAATTTCACATTGGATTCCAGTTAAAGGATATTCATCTTTTACTTGGTTGTTAAATTTATACACCTCCCCCCAGCAAGTATAGATGTCTTACAGGATGCTCCATGGTGTTTCAATTCTTGAAGCAACTAGCACAATATCATCTCCAAACAAGAACATCTGGGAATCCTCACCATTCAGAGGAATTCCCTCAGTGGTTTGTACCTAGTTGGCTAGTCAACAAGTATTTATTAAGTGCATACTATGTTCTAGGCAAAGTACTACAGGTTGGGGATACAGATAATGCAAAAAAAAAAAATGTGCCCTGTCCCTCAAGGAGCTCATACTCTAAAGGAAAAGGCTGTTTTCAAATAATTCAACAGATTGATAATTAGGAGAAATAGAAGGTCATCTCAGAGGGAAGTCATTAATAGTAAAAAGAGGAGAGGGGAGAAGGAGGCCTTCTGCAGAATATGGGATTTGAATTGAGTCTTGAAGTAAATCAGAGCAGCCAGGAGGTGGCAGAATCATGAAAACACATCATAGCCAAAATTTAAGTCATTATGCTGAAGAAGAACTGATGTCACTTATGTTTCAGGATAATGTAAAAGGGACAGTTTACAGTTATTCAATAAGTAATAAACAAATATCACAAACAACTTTGAAGGCAAGCTGTATGAAGACCACCCCGGGTTGAGGGGCCTGGTAAAAGCAGATTGTTGTTATTGTGTTTGTCCTTCATTCTCAAAGAGGGCCCTGACATCAGGAAATGATGACATGACTTGCAGTTAACTTTGATATGAGTGAGGGAGGGCTGTGCAAAGTCACCAACCTCACTTTCTCCTCCAGAGCCATCTGGGCTTAGGGGCCTGATATTCATCAGGATGATTGGAGATGGCCCAGAATGCATTGGACCTTTTAGTCTAAGTTCTTTCAGGTTCCCTCTTTGAATGAGGTAATACCCATTCAGTGAATACACTTCAAGAAGTGAGTCAATCTATGACCTCTTTAAACAACAGCAAAAAATCTTTTTTGAAGTAGAGCAAGGCTGTAAGCAAGGCATTGTAATACATGTTAATGGTTGGATGAAAGAAAGGAACAAAGTTTAATAATGCATAATTCTTAATATCAATGTATCTATAATCTTACAGAGAACATAAAACACACATCCAAGTCACCATAATAAAAAATAAGTTATTATAAATTCTTTGGAGAGTTATCACATCATAAGAATTTAGAGGAGAAAAACAACAACAAAACCACCAGCTTGTTGGGGAGAGGAGGTCCTGAGAGTACTTAATGGAGGAAACAACATTTTAGTTAAGGAAATATTGATAAGCTTATTACAAATGATTTTGGATGAATCTTTCTATTGGAATAATACTTAATTTGAGATAGTTGAGATAGATTTTATAAAGGACATCTGTTTGTAGAGTTTGCAATTCCCCACATAAACCACCACCACCATCATATTTGCCATATTTCATTTTTCTACATATACTTTCTTTCCTTGCCATTAGTATTTCATTTAATTTCAATATCAGAAATATATTTCATTAAAAGAGCCATAAGTAACGTAGAAACTTTGTTATGTGAAGAAAAAGGAAACAAAATCATTTTGAAAAAAACAAATTTGAAAACATGACACAGAGACTGAGACAATCTGGGAACAGATGATCAAGAGAGAGCCACTATTCTGTTTGGGTATCATTGTTAATAATCATCCCAATTTTCATAATTCAAATAATCTTTGAAATTGAAACAATATATTATGAAAAATTAATTTTACTCTGTTCAAATGTAAACACATTAAAGGGTGTGACTATTAAGTGGAGAATTCTGTAATTCATTAACCAAACATAACTTCAAGATCATTATTTCAATAAATAAAAAGAGTATTTGAAAGTTCCTGTTGATCCAGAAAAGATTTTTTTTTCTTTTTCATTCAGGTCACATTAGCTCTAGTATTCAAGATTTATAGGTAGAAGAAAACTGGAGAACTTGTAATCCAAACTGCTCATTTTATGGAAGAGGAAACTGAGGTCAGTGAGGTGAAACGGTTTTCCTATTGAGAGCAATAAATATAAAGAAGATTGGAATTCATGTGTTTTCATTTCAAATCATGGTGTGATTTTTTTAAAGGACATCTGTTTGTAGAGTTTGCAATTCCCCAAATAAACCACCACCATCATCATTATTAGTATTCATATTATTCCATTTTCCATAGTATTCTAAAGTATAAAAAAGCTTCTCTCAAAATTATGACCTTGCTAATGTCAGAATATTTTATTCACATTTACATTTGAGGAAAAATGAAAGAGAGCATATGATCATTATATAGTGTACTTACACCAAGCATTAAAGCTAGAAAGCAAACCCAAATGTCCTGAATTGAAGACAAGGACTTTGCTCAAGGTAATGCATCTCACAATCTTACATAGATTTTTAGTGACTGAAACATTATTTGAATATTAAAGATAGACTATTCATTACGGCAAATGTATTTCTCATGAAGTTTATGTTTTTCTCAGGAAATTAAATTCAAAATTGGAGACAGTTGAGGAAAGAACTCATTTAGAACCAGAAGAAAACACTTAGGTTCAAATTTCAATTCTGTCCTTCAGTATGTGATTTCAGATAAGTAGGCAAACTATTTTGGGTCTCCAATCCCTGATGTGAAAAATGAGAAATTCGGACTAGATGCCATCCCTACTGATCCTAAATGTTATGCCATGAGTACAAAAACAGTATGATATGATATAGGACAAAGGCATATAAGGGAAAGAGCCCTAGGTTTAGAGCCAGGTAGAGCCATAATTGAGAACTTAAGTGCCAAAGGGAAGTATAACAAACCACATTCAGAGCAATTCATACCAAGCTCAGGGCTAATATAATGTATGACATTCTCTATAGGTTGAGACAGAGACACTTGATGATACAAGTTGCAAGGTCACTTGGGGAGAGGCTTCCATTTAATGGGTTTTGGTGTGGGTGAGGTATCAAAGAACGAGAGAGGAGCTCATCCCAGCCCACCATCTGGTAGCTTCCGATTTTAACTAATTATTTTTATTGAATTGGTATCAATCTGTCTTTTTCTTCATCACACTGAAGGAGTATGAAGACAGTAAGAATCTGGCCTCTAAATCTGATATGCTGAATTGATACAGAAATATCAGCACAAAGCTATTTCTGAGGCTATTTACACTGGACAAAAATAGAGGGAATGCTAATTATCTCTAAGTAGAGAAAGAGGCAGGATAGCAGAGTGAATAGGGTGCTGGATTTGGAGTTAGGTAGACATGTTCAAATCCAACTTCCAGCTGGCTTCCTGACCATAGTCTGATCTCTTAATCTCGATTCCAGTTTCTCCATCAGTGAAACTAGAATACCACTCCTTCATATTATTAACCTGAAAAAGTTGTTATGAGATTCAAATGCACTAGCATGTGTAAAACACCTCAAAAGCTTTACTTAAAGTATCATCTAAATATTAGCTATTATAATAAACATTTAAAGGACCATCATAAGGAAGTGACTTAGACTAATTCCTCTACACTTCACAGGGCAGGATTGGGAATAAGGGTTGGAAGCTGAAGAAAGCACAACATAAATAAAGACTGATGTGAGAGAGTACTTTTTCTCTCCCTGGAAATCTTCAAACAGATGCTAGATAACTGCCCTTTTTGGATATATTGCAATTCATTCTTAGACTTACTGTATAATTTAGAAATGAAAGGTCTTAATAAAACTAGCAGAAACCACATGATTATCTCAATAGATGCAGAAAAGGCTTTTGACAAAGTACAGCATCCATTCCTATTAAAAACACTAGGAAGTATAGGAATAAATGGAACCTTCCTTAAATAGTTGATAGCATGTATTTAAAACCATCAGCAAGTGTTATATGCAATGGGGATAAACTAGAAGCATTTCCAGTAAGATCAGGAGTGAAACAAGGGTGTCCACTATCACCACTCTTATTCAATCTAGAAACGTTAGCAGTACTAGAAACCTTAGCAGTAGCAATTAGAGAAGAAAAAGAAATTAAAGGAATCAAATTAGGCCAAGAAGAGACCAAGCTATCATCCTTTGCAGATGATATGATGATATACTTAGAGAATCCTAGAGAATCAAGTAAAAAAAAAAACTCCTTGAGACAATAAATTTGGCAAAGTTGCAGGATATAAAATAAAACCACATAAATCCAACGCATTCCTGTATATCTGTAATGAAATTCAACAGCAAGAGATAGAAAAAGAAATCCCGTTTAAAGTCACAGTAGATATTATAGAATATTTGGGAATCTACCTGCCAAAACAATCCCAGGACCTATGTGATCACAATTATAAAAGACTTCTCACACAAATAAAATCAGATCTAACTAATTGGAAAAATATCAATTGCTCGTGGCTGGGTCGAGCTAATATAATAAAAATGACAATTTTACCCAAACTAATTTATATATTTAATGCCATAGCAATCAATCTACCAAAAAAGTACTTTTTGTAGTTAGACAAAATATTAACAAAATTTCTTTGGAAAAACAAATTGTCTAGAGTATCAAGGGAATTAATGAAAAGAAATACTAGGGAAAGTGGACTAGCTATACCTGATTTTAATCTGTATTATACAGCAGCAGTCATCAAAACTGCTTGGTACTGACAGAGGGGTAGAGTAGCAGATCTATGGAATAGATTGGTCGAAGGAGACCCAGCAGTTAATGAATATAGCAATCTACTGTTTGATAAACACAAAAACCCCAGATTTTGGGATAAGAATGCAGTATTTGACAAAAACTGCTGGGAAAACTGGAACACAGTATGGAAGAAACTGGGCATAGACCATTATCTAACACCATATACCAAAATCAAGTCTAAATGGGTGCATGATCTAGGTATAAAGGATGATATTGTAAGAAATCTGGGAAAGCAAAGAATCGTTGACCTGTCAGATTTGTGGAGAGGGAAAGACTTTAGGACCAAACAAGAATTAGAGAGCATTACAAAATGCAAAATGGATAATTTCGATTACATTAAATTGAAAAGCTTCTGTACAAACAAAACCAATGTAACCAAGATCAAGAGGGAGGTGGGAAATTGGGAAAGGATTTTTACAACCTATGTCTCTGATAAAGGACTCATTTCTAAAATATACAGAGAATTGAGTCAAATCTATAAGAATGCAAGTCATTCCCCAATTAATAAATGGTCAAAGGATATGAAGAGGCATGTTTCAGAGAAAGAAATTAAAGATATCTGTAAGCATATGAATAAATGCTCTAAATCACGATTGATTAGAGAAATGCAAATCAAAACAACTCTGAGGTACCACATCTCTCCAGTCAGATTGGCTAAGATGACAAAACAAGAAAATGACAAATGCTGGAGAGGATGTGGGCAAATGGGAACACTAATGCATTGCTGGTGGAGTTGTGACCTTATCCAACCATTCTGGAGAGCAATCTGGAATTATGCCCAAAGGGTTATAAATAACTTCATACCCTTAGTCCTAGCAATACCACTTCTAGGGTTATATACCAAAGAGATCATAGAAGAGGGAGGAAGACCCATATGTACAAAAATATTTATAGCAGCCCTTTTTGTGGTTGCAAAGAATTGGAAACCAAAGGGGTGCCCATCATTTGGGGAATGGCTAAACAAGTTGTGGTATATGAATGTAATGGAATATTATTGTGCTATAAGAAATGAGGAGGAGACAGATTACATATTTACCTGGAGAGGCTTATACAAACTGATGCTGAGTGAGAAAAGTAGAATCAGGAGAAATTTGTGTACAATCACAGACACAACATCTGTGTGATGACCAACTATGACAGACTGGACTCTTTTCAGCAATGCAATGACATAAGTCAATCCCGAAAGACTCGTGAAGGAGAGAACTTCGACATCTAGAGACATAACTAGAAAGAACTGAGCTTGAATCCTGATGGAAGGATCTAATCGATCTTTTTCTTTTCGTTGTTTGGTTTTATTTCTTCTTTACCATTTTTCATCCCACCTAGGAAAATATGCCTTTGTAATTGGACTAATGTCTAATATGAAAGTATTTGCAGATCCTATACTGGACTATATGCTGTAGTGGGGGTGGAGGGAGGGAGGGACAGGAAATTCGAAAATCAAGGAACTATGGAATTGAATCTTGTTAACTAAATCTAAACTAATAAATTAATAATAATAAAAAAAGAAATGCAAGGTCTCATTGTTAATTCAGATCTGGTACTTGAGAGCAGAGAGCAGCTAGACGATTCAATGGAGTTCTGGAAGATTTGTTTTCCTGAATTCAAATCTGGCCTTAGATACTTACTAGCTATGTGACCCTGAGCAAGTTACTTAATCCCTATTTGCCTTAGTTCATCATCTGTAAACTGAGCTGGAGAAGGAAATGGCAAAACACTCTAGTACCTCTTCCAGGAGAGCTGAAAATGGGTTCATGAAGAGATGGCCATGACTGAAAGACTGAACAACAAAACAGACATTAGAGCAGTCAGATGTCTATTACAATGTCACAGAAACGACACCTTCCATATTTTCAAGTACCCTCAGTTCAGATTAGGTAAAATAAATGACTGTTAGTAGCTTTAAGTAGTATCTCTTCCATGGCTTTCTGCATATCAACAAGGATCAAACAGGGCAAAGATATATTTCTAATTAACATTATTTTATTAACTCATGTACCATGCATAATAATTTCTTCTTCAAAGTAGGGTATTATAGGTAAAGACATAAATAAGAATGTTTTCACCTGAAAGAGAGAAAGAGAGGGAGAGAGAGAGACAGACAGACAGACAGAGAGAGAGAGAGAGAGAGAGAGAGAATGAACAAAGGAGAGAAAAAGGAAAGGAAGGAAAGAAGGAAGGAAAGAAGAAAGGAAGGAAGGAAGAAAGGAAGGAAGAAAAAATGATGATTCTGGGAGAGGAACAATGGCATAGAGGAACTTTGTAGATGTGACAATATCAGGAAAGAGTATTGTTGCCTTCTCTACCTCCACCTTTGGTTGAGAAGGATGTTGGATCTCTGCAGTAATTACAGAGTGATTGGACCATAATGATTAGACTACTGATGGTCAGTCCTCTCATATCACCATCTCTCCAGTCTCCCAGTGAGGGTTAGATCACTTCTTTTCCCAGGATGATACCACTGTTAGTTATCCTGGGGTCAGTTACATTATACAGTAGCCTAGGTCTGTGGTGTGTGAAGATGGCAGTTATATAATGGAAGTAAACTTTTCAGGGAAGGAAATGTACACCCTCCCCAGATGTCAGCCTAGAAAGATAAAATCCCATTCATCCCAGGCTAGTTATGCCTCAGAGTGAAAGTATCATTGTTGTTTTACAGATGAAAAAAAACTGTTCTGATAGGTGAGTAACCTAGGGTTACTCCTACCTAACTGATTCTCTATTGCTCTCATCACAATAACTCATAGTAACAGTTCCAGAACTCATCTTTTCCCACCCACCCCTCCCTACCCACTACACTGAGGATTTCTACTCATGTTTGACAGAGTAAATCTAAGCCAGTTCGTGTGAGCTTCCTCTTTTCCAAACTTCATTTCACACAACCCCTTGTCTTCACCACCATCTAGTCCTTGATGAAGAGATGACCTTTCTGCATGCCAAAATCAAGCAGTTTACATGTGTTTCTATTTTCTCCAGTAAAGTGGGCTCCCCATCCCCTCTCTATCTCTATTACTTTGTGTCTCTGTTTTCTTTCTGTTTCTGTCTCTCTGCCTCTGTCTGTCTGTCTGTCTGTCTGTCTGTCTCTCTCTCTCTCTCTCTCTCTCTCTCTCTCTCACACACACACACACACACACACACACACATACACACACACACACAATCTCTCACTATTTGCTGGTTCCTTTCCTGACATTTCCAGGCCTACCTGAGACTCTGATATCCTAAAAAAAAAATAAATAACCTCTCTAGATCCTACTAAAACTGTTAGCTATTTTCCTGTAACTCTTCTCCCTTTATCAGTCAAACTCAAAGACAGCCACATAAACTTGTGTCTCCACTTCCTTTTCTTTCACTGTTTTTATAGAATCTGGCATCTGACCTTAACACTCAACTGTCCTCTCCTTTTATTTATTTATTTATTTATTTATTTATTTATTTATTTATTTATTTATTTATTTATTATTTTTGCTTTTTGCAGGGCAATTGGGGTTAAGTAACTTGCCCAAGGTCACACAGCTAGGTTTTTGTTTGTGTGTGCGTTAAGTTTCTGAGGTCTTATCCGAACTCAGGTCCTTCTGACTCCAGGGCCGACACTGTACTCACTGCGCCACCTAGCCACCCCTCAACTGTCCTCTCCTGCAGAATATTCTTTCCTCTCTGAGATTTAATGACATTGTTTTCTCTTGGTTGTTATCCTACCTGTCAGATCACTCATCAGCTTATTTGCCCATCCAATATCCATTCCATATCTACTAATTATAGATGTACCTCATGGCTCTCTCCTGGGTACCCTTCTCTGTCATTTCTATACATTATCACTTGATATATTATTAGTTACAATGGATTAAATTATCATCTTCATCCAAATGATCCCCAATTGAGTTATCTAAATCTGTTCTCTCATCAAAACTCTCATCTCCTATCACTACCTGACTACTGCAAATTTCAAACTGGATTTTCCATAGACCTCTTAAATTCACCATATTTAATACAATTTCTCTTTCTCCCACTCTTCTTCTGAATTTCCCAATTACTATTTAGGTTACTACCATCTGCAAAGTTAATGGAATATAAGATTTCCCTATCCATTAATAGGCTTTACATGGAACCCTGAAGCAGAGCCAATTAGGCTCTAGGCCACAAGGATCCTCACACCTTTTCCATTAAGTGCTGATTTCCAAGCTTCTCAGCCCTAAGCCAATCAAGTGCCCTGTCTTTGATTGGAAAGAGTATTTTATTGTTTGGAGGGAGAGGTGGGGCAGGGAGAGAAAGTAGCAGAGGAAAGAACTTGCCTAGGAGAACTAGCTTTTGGGGGAGACTTGGCAGAGAGAATATTTGTGATGTCAGCACTCCCTTGATTGGTGATTATTACTAAACCTAGCCTTCTGATATTCTAATAGCAGTGCCGCAAATAAATATTTTCATTTTGTCTTGGAGGAGAGATTATTATATTTTGCAAGCAAACCCTGTGACCACATATGCATGTTCATAGCAGCTGCTATGGTGTGATGGAAATGCAAATTTAAAGATCTTCCCTGCCCCTAGGCCCTTTGATAGGCTTAAGAGACTCTGAGAACCTTCCTTAATTTGAAAACATACTCTGCCCCCTAATAGGCTGAATGTGGTCACATGGAGCCTATGGAAGGAGGCTTGGTTTTCAGAAATGCCCACACCTTGATGTTGTGCGATTGGGCAGTGGTCAAGAGGGTGGTTACATTCTCTGACCCAGGAGAGGGCTATATAATCCCACATGTGAGGCTTTGCTTTGGTGCTCACTTTGAGAAGTGTTGTGTGATTCAACCAAATGCGACTCTGGGCAACCGTTGAGAGTCCCCCGGCTTTGAAAACCCAGATGTTGATGCTTTCCTCTGTGGTAACTGTGATTTGGTATTGATGTGATGGTTGGGCAGTTTGGAAGCCTTTCTGCTTGATCTGTTTGTTTCTCTGTCTTGTAAGTTCTGTCTGTATACTTGGATGTTCAGGCTGCTGACCTTTTCCCCCTGAACTAGGTAAACAATATGTTTGGTTGATTAAAGTAACCTTGTTAACCCATTTTGAGTTGCTTTCCTTTAGAAAAGCAGATCTAAGAACCTGTGTTGGCAGCCACCCTGGGGATGTTGGGGTACTTGCTGCTACATATGGGTATTGCTTTGGTGTTACACTATCCTAAAACTATCCAGATTCATGACCTAGTTATTATCCTTTGTGTTGAAAGCTCACTGTAACCGACCCCACATATTCAATGAGTTGCCAAATATTGTTATTTCTACCCACAATATCTCTGAAATCCAACCCATTTCATTCATTCATAAACCACCATCCTAAGTTAGTCCCCCATTACCTCTCACCTAGACTGTTTCAGTAGCCTTCCATTTCATCTCTATGCCTCATCAATCTCCCCATACTAAATTATCCTCCACATAGCTGCCAAAGTGATTTTTGTAAAGTGCAAATTTGACTATATAACCCCTCCTACTAAATAAACTCCAGTTGTTCCCAGTCACAGCTAATATAATCTGCTTTGCTTGGCATTTGAAGATTGTTACAACCTAGTCCTTTCTTACCTTCAAGTCTGCTTTTCAACTATTTTCCTTCCTATTTTTTGAGTTAAGGTATACCGGCTAATCTACTTTACCTCACAAAAGATAGTCCATAAGTCTCGTGGCCTTTACAATAGCTGCCCCACATTTTCCCTTCTTACCTTTACCTGTTTGAAATCCTAGTTCTTTTCAACACTCAGCTCAAAGTTCACAAACTATGGGGTATGGGAAGAGGTAGTGGGGCTTCTCTGCCCCCTCCCCTTCCACCCTAGCTGTTAGTGCCTCTTCAAGGTTACTTTTTATTTTTGTTACCTTACAATACATTAAATTTATGCAGATATATGTTCTTATCTTCTTTGATTGAAGGTAAACTTAATAGGAGGCACTGTTTCCATTTTGTTTTTTATCTTCAGTATATGGTCAATGAGCCAGGTAGTCAATAAACACAAAGTACTTAGTATGTATATCTTCTTAAGTTAAATCTGGAGTCAGAGTGTGACTCTGGTCAAGTCACTTTACCCTGTTTATCTCAGTTTCATCATCTGTAAAATGAGCTGAGCAAGGAAATTGCAAACCAATATCTTTGCTGTGAAAACCCCAAATAGAGTTACCAAGAAACAGACACAACTGAGAAGACTAAACAACAAACAAACAAAAAATGTACTGGGGATTAAAATAAAAAAGGCAAAAAACAGTTTTTGTTTTCAAGAATCTCACAGGATAATAAAGGAGATAACATAAAAATAACCATGTACAAACAAGATATATTCAGAATAAATTGGAAATAAGCAATAGAAAGAAGAGTTTGCCTTAAGTTTGCCTTAACTCCAGAAGTTTCTTGCAGAAGGTAAGATGTTAGCAGGTACTTAAAGGAAATGAGAGAAGACAGGAGGTTTAGTAATCTCCTTATCATTTTATCTATGATTGTGACTTGCCTTTGGTCACATTTAATAAATAGAGATAATATTTAGGGATGTTTTTGATATAACGCAATTCAGTTGGGCTTCACATAAAGCTTTCTGTTAACTTTTTTTTCCATTTTCCACAGTTTCTCATTTTTATGAGGTAATTCTAATTATAAAATTTTATATCCTTCTCCATTATTGTTCAGTCCTTCAGTCATATCTGACTCTTTGTGACCCCATGGTGCAAACTGTTCATGAGGTTTTCTTGACAAGGATACTGAAGTGGTTTGCTCTCTCCTCCTCCATACTCTTTAGTTTAGATTGTCTTCTAAGTCAGTGTTGTCCTTGGTTTCCAGTTCTTTCTGTTTACCAAGGGGAACAAAAATTTGTTGGTTAAGGCAGTTTATAGTATATTTTGGTCTCTTCACTATGGTGATTTTATTACTGGGTAAAGATTTCTTGAAACTAGTAATGATTTAAATCAGAATGTTTTCCTTTTCACATCCCCCTTTTTATCATCAACTCACTTTATAATTTTTGGAGCTCTTATAGGCTGTCACAGAATCTAGGTGATACAGTGGATAGAGCACTGAACCTGGGACAAAGAAGATCTGAGCTCAGATCTAGGCATAGACACTTTATTTCCTTTTCCTTGTAAAATTGGTATAATAATAGTACCTAATTCTCATGGTTGTTGTGAGGAACAAACAAGATAATAATTGCAAACCTTGAAGTGTTTTTATACAAATCTGAGTTCAAAGCTGTCTCAGATAGACTGTGTGACCTGGGGCAAGTCATTTAACTTCTATCTCACTCAGTTTTCTCAATTATAAAATTTGGATAATAATAGAACCTGCCTCCCAGGGTTGAGAAGATCAGATGAGATATTTGTAAAGTGCTTAGCACAGTGCCTGGCATATATTAGGTACTATATAAATTCTAATTATTAATACTATTATTATTATACTACCATTACTATTTAATCTTTCTTGGTATTTGTATCATTACAAGAACTTGACACATTAGGATCTTAATAAAAGTGTTGAGTGGTTGATTTTCTTTTAACTTGGTGTTTGTTTGGACTTTTTCTCTAAACCATTCCTTGATCTGACTGTATCCAGAGAGTTGTCTGTGGCAATCTCCAATTATAAAATGTCATTTCTCATGCATTTCATTTCTTAAATTTTCCCCATTATTTTCTTACTCTCTTATGTAGAAACCATTCATGTTATACAGGTTTAAGTCTCCTGAGTAGTAGATAAGCCTAAGGCTTCTTTCATTTCTCATCCTCTATATCAGAAACAGATACTGTTTTATTGATGGAAATGACACTAATGAATATGCATTATCATATGCATTGCAGCTGCATCTTAAGGGCCATTGGACCTTTCCATCTGACTTACAGTTCAAATAAACGGTATATGTCATCTTGGTAGCTATTTGAGTAGGAATTATCATGTTTTTCTATTTATATGCCAGAAATTAGCCCAGAGCTCTGCACACAGCAAAAGTTTAATCCATGTATTTGCCCGATTCATTGTTCATTCACATGAGGCACTTTTTTTTACATATTTTTGTCATCCTCCTTTATGTTCACCTGCACACTGATTCAACCAAATATCAAAATATATTTTGATGTTTTACAAGTTGTTGTCAAGTTCATCATGGAGTCCTTCATGGATGCTCTTTACTTCCTCATCCCCAACAACAAATACTTCCATATAAACTGCAATTTTCTTCCATTATTCTTTTTACTTTACTCATCACAGCTATTGCAAGACAATATAGGCAAATGTTCCTTGAAATGTCACGTCTTATTGTAGTCTGCCTCACAATGAAACAAACTCCAGCAATGCCTTTGCCTCTACAAGGAATATTAAACCTTCCTTCCCATTAGGCATAATTTACTTTTGTCTTTTTTTTTTCATGTAGCATGTGAATGTCACAAGATCCTACATTTAGAGTGTCTACTTTTAAAATGATTTTTTAAGTCTAAAAACACTACAATTCTTCATATATTCCACCCCTTTTCTGCAACTTTCCCACTATCATTGTGCATGTGACTGAGGTCATCTTTTTTGTTTTATGAATTTCTGTGTCCAAAGACTAAACCCCAAAATTCTCAACCTATTAATGATAAGTTACTCTATGCCTAGTTAGGCTGGTCTTCAAATAACAATCAATCAATAAACATTTATTAAATACATATTATGTACTAATCAGGCACCTAAATGGAACAGTGAATAGATCTGGACCTGGAATCAGGAAGACATCTTCCTGAGTTCAAATCTAAACTTAGACATTTAATAGCTGTATAACCCTGGGTAAATAACTTAAGTTTCCCTCAATTTCCTCACCTATAAAATGAGCTGGACAAGGAAATGGCAAACTACTCTTGTATTTTAGCTGAGAAAATCACAAGTGGGGTCACCAAGATTTGGAAATGACCAAACAACAAAAATATTATAATCACTGTGCTAACTACTAGGGATACAAAAATGGGCACAAATAGTCTCTGTCCTCAAGGAGTTTACAATCTAATGGGGCAAATGACATGCAAAAATAAATTCAAAGCATGATATATACAGAATAGGGGCTGCTAGGAGGTACAGTGAATTGAGCACCAGCTCTGGAGTCAGGAGGACCTGAGTTCAAATCCAGCCTCAGAACGTTAACACAAAAAACTAGCCATGTGACCTTGGGAAAGTCTTAACCCCAATTACCCTTCCCCCTCCAAAAAAAGCAAAAAAGATATATACAAAATAAATAGGAAAACATTAAAATTAAGTGGGGTTGGGTAAGGCTTCTAGAAGTACCTATCATGAGAAATATACTCAATGTATTTCTAGCAGAAACTTATCAATTTACTTATTAAATTTTACACATTATGGTTATTTGTCTACATATTTATATATATGTATATACATCAGACTGTAAACATGCTAAGTAAGAGGGTGATATTATTTTACATCTTTGTAACTCCTATCTCTAACTCAGGCCATTGCATATTAGAGGTGTTTCATTTAATTGAATGAGGGTAAGATCATTAGATTAGAGGAGATGTACTGAGCTTAAAATCTTGCTTCTGTGCTTCTATATCTGAATGTTTCTTGACATCACTTCTCTCTGAATGTCAGTTTCCTCATCCCCAAAATGAAGACTGGATAAACTCTAAGGCTTATTCTATGTTCAAGTCCTATGGTTTTTTGTTTTGTTTTGTTTTGAATGTAAAGGGATAAATTTTTGAATAACAATAGCAGAAAGGATTTCATCTAGGGAATGAACAATTGGGATATGCTCTATGAAAATTTGAGGGCAATTAGGTGAGGGATGGAGCTTCACTGTATAGGAAAAAACAGCTTCAGGAGAGAATGACTGACAGCAGATCAAAGAAGGTCTCTGAGTGCCTTCTTTGTTTACTTCATTTTAATTTGTATTTTGTTGTTGTTGTTGAGTTGTTTCAGTTGTGTATGACTCCAAGACCTTATTTAGTGATTTCTTGGTAATAATATAGGGGTTGTTTGCTGTTTCCTTGTCCATGTCATTTTACAGAAGAGTTAACTGAGGCAAATAAGGTTAAGTGACTTGCCAAGGGTCATGTACCTAATAAGTATCTGAGATCACATTTGAACTCAGATCTTTTTGACTGCAGGCCTAGTGCTCTATCCACTGCACTACCTAGCTTCCTTTACCTGTATTTAATCCTGTTTAAATCTTTGTACTTCAGACCATCTTATACTCACCATTCATTTCTCTATATGATTTCAATGTCTTTCATAAGTGAGGTGGTACAGTAGTAGAGTGCCAGCCACTTGAGGTAAGGAAGACTTGAGTTCAAATCCAATCTCAGACATTTACTAGCACTATGATCCATGGATAAATCACTTCTTTGCCTCATTTTCTCTTCCATAAAATGGGTATAATAAAAGTATCTACTTCCCAAAGTAGTTATGAGTATCAAAAGAGATAATGATTGTAAAGTTCTTAGCACTATATCTGATACATGGTGAATAATATATAAATGTTAAGTATAAGTCGTACCTGTTTTAGAAAAAATAGTCTTTTTAAAGTGGAGAAAAGAAGACTTACCATTAATATTGTGGTGCTTATAGGAGGGAAATATTCATATTTGCTATACCCACTGTCTTAATTATGGAACAGGAATGAAAAAAGTCAGTCCCTTAGATTTCCATTTTCTAAAGTAAAGAGGAAAAGCACATTATCTGTCACAAGAATATATTTTTAGCTGTGTGGAGGAAATGCTTTCCTTATGCAAATGTGTAATTGTTCCTCCCTTACCTACTGGTTAGCACAGGGGAGGGTCTCATCTATATTGAATTTGGGATTCTGCTGAGACCAATTTCCTCTTCACTTGGGGTGAATGAGACATATGGTTCACCTGTTAAGCAATTGTTTCTGGGATACCTGTTGGTCTTGAATAATTTTTATGCCAAGCCATGCAGTAAATTAACACTGTCAGTAGTAGATAACCTGTTTGGGGCATAATTATCCTCGGTGAAACCCACCAAGTTAATGGCAGGAAATGAGTTTTAGCTCAGTCTGTTCAATGACACCTAATACATTTTAGGGAGCTGAACCTGTACATCTTTCTAATCTTTTGTCACTTGGTGAAAGATATTAAAATCCCCTCCCCCAGAAAAATAATATATTTAATTAAAAAATTGTCCATATTTAATACTTTAAAATCTTTCCATGTAGGAATAGGAAATGCATATTTTTTGGTAGAAAGACCAGTTTAATAAGAAAAGAGAAGACAACTTGAAAGACCCCAGAACTTCTATTGTCTTATAATTTCAAGTTAAACAAACAATTTGTGAATAAGATAATATTATGAATTACATAAAATACTTTAGATGAAGAATCTACAATGAGATAATGTAAAACCAAGCAGTGGAGTGGTAGAAGTTTCAATTTTACTGTCTTTCTGGGAGTGAAAGATTCTTCTTTTTTGGACAAAAATCAATGGCATTGGAAAACTGGAGAAAAAAAATCAGTCTTGGATCAATCTTCCTCTCTACCACATGAATTGTTAGTCACTCTTCTCAGACAAATGCCCTTCACCAATTGATTACAAAGGGAAAATGAATCCTCCATCCTAACCCTCCTGAAGAATGGCTAAGAGGATCATATCTTTTCAGAAGAGCTGCCCTGATGGGGCCAGAAGTCAGCTTGGCCACTCTGGTTCTTCATGAAAGCCACATCAACCTTGACCATCTTTTTTACCAGTTCATCAAGAGCAACCTAGGCTGGTTCCAGGTTGGTTTTGCTTTGATACATTATCCTTGCAGAAAATCTACTTCAGTTTGTCAATAATTCTTGTTGTCCAAAGTCACATGGATCTTGTAAGTCTCTTTACAACAACCCACCTCATTCTCAGTCTTTCCTTCCCGCAATAGTTTTCCCAATGAAAATTTAAAAAATATTTCTCCTCAAATTCAAAAGCACTGTGTCTTTCACAAATAGCAATGGCAAAGTCTTCTACCTCATTGGTCTGCAACTTTGGCCACATAGACTCAATATAGTCCTTGGCTTGGCCCCAATTTCTCTTGGCATCCAGTTTCCCCAAACTTAAATTCACCAATTGTCCAAAATGATTTTTAGCTATACATCAGCTGCTATTTGAATTACAAAAAGAGAAATCTGTTACAATGGAAGAGAAGAGCAAGGAGGTGGAAGGGAATGAGTCAACCTTATTCTCATTGAATTTGGCTTAAGGAGGGAATAGCATACACACTCAATTGGTTATCTTACCCTACAGGAAAGTAGAGGGGAAGGGGATAAGAGAGGGATGATAGAAGGGAGAGCAGATTGGAGGAGAGTGTGGTCAGAAGCAAGCACTTTTGAAAAGAGACAGGTTCAAAGGAGAAAATAGAAGAAATGGGGGGTGTAGGGTAGTATAGAGGGAAATAAACTTAATCTTTCACAATATGACTGCTATGGAAATATTTTGCATAACTTTACATGTATAACCTATATTGAATTGCTTTTCTTATCAATGGGGGTGGGTGAGGAGGGAAGAAGGGAGATAATCTGGAATTCATAGTTTTAAAAACAGATGTTAAAATTATTTTTGCATATATCTTGGAAATAAGATATACAGGCAATGGGAATAGATAGAAATAAACAAACATCTTGCCCTACAAGAAAGTAAGGGGGAAGGAGGGAAGAGGAATATTGAGGGGTAGAAGAGAGGGTAGACTGGGGGAAAGGATAATCAGTATGCTTGCCCTCTTGGGGTGGGGAGAGGTGAGGAGAAATTTTGGAAGTCAAAATCTTGTGGAAATAAATGTTGAAAACTAAAAATAGATAAACAAATAAAAAAAAAACTTTAAAAAAAGAACCATGAAAAGGTATACTAGAAAGAGAAATGATAAGGGGTTTATTTAAGTTTAATTGTTTAAATTCCTACATCAAAAGATGATATTTGTAAATTACAAGATCTTTCTCAATATTAGGCTAGTTGGATGAAAGATAGATAGATAGATGGATGGCACAGGATGAGTTGAATATGAAGGGATTATATCTAAAAGAATAAAATTAAGGGATGAGAGATGAATATATTGGAAGAAGGACAAACAGATAGATAGAATGGGGTAAATTATCTCACCTAAAAAAGATGAGAAAAAAGGTTTAACAATGGAAGGGAAGAAGATGGAGGTGAGCGGGAATGAGTGAACCTTACTCTCATGGGATTTAACTTAAGGAGGGAACAATATAGTTATCAACTGGATATCTTACCCTACAGGAAAGTAAGGGGCAAGGGGATAAGGGTGGGGGGTGTGATAGAAGGGATGGCAGATTGGGGGAAGGGGTATTCAGAAGCAAATCCTTTTTAAAAGTGACAGGGTCAAAGGAGAAAATAGAATAAGTGGGTGGGGGTGGGATAGAATGGAAGGAAATATCTGTTGTTCACCACATGACCATTTTGCAAGTGTTTTACATAACTACACATGCATAACCTATATTGAGTCGTCTGCCTTCTCAATGAAAATGGGTGTGGATGGAAGAAGGGAGAAAATTTGGAACTCAAAGTTTTAAAATAAATTATTAAAATTGTTTTTACATGTAATTCAGAAATAAGATATACAGGCAATGGGGTATAGAAATCTATCTTGCCTTACAAGAAAGTAAGGTGTAAAGGGTTAAGGGGGGATGTAATAGAATGAAGGGAAGACTGGGGGGAAAGGAAAATTAGAATTTATACCATATCATGGTGGAGGGGAAGAGAGAGATGAGATCATTTGGAACTCAAAAGTTTGTGGAAATAAATGTTGAAAACTTGAGACAGAGAGAGAGCGACAGAGAGAGACAGAGAGAGAGACATAGAGAGAGAGACAGAGGGAGAGACATTGACAGAGACAGACAGAAAAAGAGAGACAAAGAGAGAAAACCACAACTTTTCTTCCACTTTTTTTTTTTCCTATCACTATTTTAGTCTTGTTCTCCTGTTTGTGTTTCATGGGGGAATAAATGAATGTGAGGTGATTGTAACTGAAAACCCATCAACAATTCTGTATTAACTGTCTCATTTCATAATCACCTTTCAACTGTTTAAACCTGGCTTCCTGGTGATTATGCTTCAGTTTTTGACATTGCTGACTATGAAAAAAAAAGAAAGAAAAAAAAATAGGGGTGGCTAGGTGGCGCAGTGAGTAGAGCGTCGGCCCTGGAGTCAGAAGGACCTGAGTTCGGATACAACCTCAGACACAACGCACACACAAACAAAAACCTAGCCATGTGACCTTGGGCAAGTTACTTAATCCCAATAGCCCTCAAAAAAAAAAAAAAAGACATTGCTGACTATGCATTTTGACTAGATGTTCTCAATTCCCTTAACTTTGGAAGCAACACTGTCTCCTGTTCCTCTTCTTACCTGGATGAATGCTCCTTCTTGGTTTATTTTGTTGGATTATTGTAGATTTCTCATTCCTCAACTTCACCCAAAGCTCTTTTTTCTCTCTCTTCATCTTCTCTTGGATATCTCATCAACAGTCATATGTTCAACTCTCATCTCTATGAAGACAATGCTCAAATCTATTTTTCCGATCCAAATTTCTATACTGAGTTCCCTTCCAGCATAAAATAACTGCTTGCTAGTTGTATGTATATGTGTGTGATATATACATATATATGACATATCTGTGACACATATTGCCATTTCTAAAATAGAACTCATTATAAAATCATTGCTTTTCTTCATAAATCTGTTCTTCCTCTAAACTTCCCTGTCTCTTTTGAGGAAAATTCTACCCTTATAACTACTCAAGTTCAAAAACTTAGAGCAGTATGATATCCTTAACTCTTCCTAACTACATGACCTCAAGAAAGTATCTAATTTCTCAACATCCTCCAGAATTGTTCAAAAGTATAACTGGCAGAAGGCTTGCTGATTTTTATTGGTGTCTTCCTACTGATATATATTGAATGACAGATCTGGACACCAAAAAATAAAAGAAAAAATCACAAACCATTTGATTATGATTACATTATTTTGGGAGCCATGGAGAACACTAAAGCAATAAGATCCACTACATAAAGTAGGAGTGAAAACAAGTTTATTAAAATAAAATTATAAGTGAGCAAAGAAGGGAACTAACACTGCTAACAATATGGTGAGGTACTGATCAAATCTATGAAGAGCAAGCTTGTAGAACAAAGTTGCCAGGAGCATGAATTTAATGTAGCGGAAAGTTTCCCTGAGCTAGACAAGAGCGGGACTTTCCTCAGTGTGAAATTGAATTAGTTGTCTGGGAATTAGCTCTGCAAATTGATCTTATACAGTAGGCATTAGCCAATGTTCCAGCATCTGGATGTTGTACAACATGTAAAAACAAATGAGAGAATTGACCTGGCAATTGAGAGTGATTAAAGATAAAAATCTCATTGAAAAACAAGGCAAGACAATAAATTGTGCAGATACTTCAGAAATAATAGAGAAATAAGAAACTACATAATGATTCAAAAAAGAAATATATCCTTTAAAAGCAAAATCCATTATAGAAATTACATCAACCATAGTTTTCTTAAATGAAACCAATAAGATAAACAAGAGAGCAGACACCTTATTAGAAATGACAAAAGAATCCATCCACTATTTTAGAAACCATGTAAATGATAAGATTTGGAATTAAAAATATAGAAATGAAAGAAAATTTGACAGCATAGAGGTAAAAACAACAATTTTTAAAAGACTTGTCTATTCTATAGAAACCTCAGAGTAGCTGACAAGATAGTATGTGCACATATAATTTAAGGACTATAGGTTAGTTATAAAAATATGTTATCTGAATAATTTACAAAATAAACTCTCAAATATTTTCATTTTGGTATTGGAAAATAAACCATATTTCCCATAATTATTAAGAATGGAATGGTAAGCAATGATGAATAGAATCCACAGATAGCTTGTGATAGCCAAAAGTCCAAGGGTTGTGGTAATTAAGTTTAATAATTTCAGAGCCAAACAACAAATATTAGTAGCTGTCAATAGAAAGGCCTTTAGCTATGAAGGGAAATCAAATTATTCAGCATAGGATTATTCCTTATTTATGAGAAATCAAGGAAGAGTTGGAATACAATATTATAAAATCAATGGATATTATATCAATTTCAAAATAACATATCCCATAAATCTAAGTTTAATCATCAACAAGGATGAATTATGTACAAAAGGCAGGATATTTAGACATAACTGAGTAAGAATCATAAATGAACAGAGTATTCCACTTATATATTCTCTAAGCAAGAGAAATGTAAAAATGGCAATTATGTATATTTGGCAAAAATAGTTTAAAAAATGAAATTATTTCTCTCATGCTTCTAGGTAAAGCCAAAGCTATTGTTTAAAAGAAAACACATTGAGTGAAAGAGAGTAAAGAAGAATCATTGCTAGTAAAAATGATCCAAGATTTAAAGGGGATTAAAATAAATAGAAAATGGAAAGGAAGCACAGAATTACTATGTTATGGATCAAAACCCATGGCCCTCTATATATGATTTGATATAATTGTCATTATTATTGTGAGAAATTACACAAAGGAAAGTCATAAACTTTAAGGAGAGGATGCCAAAGAAAGAGTAAATCAGACATTCTCCTACCTGACTTGGTTGGGAACAAAGAATATTAAGTTTATTCCATTTCTTAATAAGCATAATACTTTATTGAAATGTAGGTTAGGAGTAGGAAAGGGAAGCACAATAGTGGCGGATGGAGAATAGAAGGTGAATCTCAAAGTATAAGGCATCAAAGCATCTTCTAATGTGTAGAAGGGACATTTCATAATGTTTTTTTCAGTGGGAGAAATAGTAACTTTGAAAGGCTAACGTGTATACAAAAAGGTACTCTTCAGAATTTCATCAACTATCTATCTCAAATAATTCTTATATTCAAGATACTTAGCCAATAAATATATACATACTTACATATTATAAAGCCAAGCACAAGGAGCTTTCCAGAGCACTGCTGCTGTGAACAGCTTTCAAGGTTCTGATTATGCAGTATAATGAACACTCTCTTTATTCAGCAGTAAATTAAGACTAAACATTCACAGAAATTAAAATACAGCATTCACAATATTATGGCTCAATAGCTTATCATGAAAGTGCCCACATAGTTTTCACCAAAGCGGTCACACAATTTTAAGCAAAAGATAGCATTCATTTAGTAACACAATCATTTAGTAAGTCCTTAATTAAATCACCCTTAAGGAGGCAAGCCTTCTTAATTGACATGCAGTATGAATGTCAAAGTCCTCTACACCTAGCTCACATTATCTTAATCTCTTAAATCAAAAAGTCCTCTTTATTCTTAATTAGAGAGGTCCTTACCTGAATTATCTAAATATAAAGGCCAGAGTTCTCCACCCATAGGCCAAAGTAAATCATTATTTTCTCAGTTTGCATTAAATACCCAAGGAGAGGTCTTTTCATCTTGACTCAAGGCAGGCTCTCAGATTCCATGGTTCCTCTTCCATGGTCACAGCTCCTACCTGAATCTATCCAACTGCCAACTGGGCCCAAAGGCATAGAGTTTGCAGTTCTTTGTCCAGCTTCTTGTGCAGTTCCTGTTCCATATTGAAGCTCATGGTGTCTGGTCTACCTCAAGTCCTTCACAGTTTCTGTTCCTGGGAAGTCAAAGCTTAACAAAGCTACAATAACATCCCCAATCACATTGCCAACATCCTCATCAATTCACTTTCTGCCTGTGAAATCAAAATAGACCCAACAACAAGGTATGAGGAATAAACACAAATAATCAGTATAGTCTCTGAACTCTAAAATCGTCAGCAAGGACCTCCTCCAGGATTTTTGCAAACATACAACAAGAAAATACTCTCTCAGGGCTTTTGAAACAACAGAAAGGTCCCAGAGCTTCTGTAACAACAGCCCAATCTTCTATTAGCAGATGAATCAGACAAAGTAACATCAAAACAGACAAAATACGCACACCACAGCCATGCCTCCTCCTAGTTCTCTTCTTTGCTCATTTCTCAGTTCTTCTCAATTCTCAGTTCAGTCCTCAGTTCTCATTTCTCTTCTCAATTCTTCTCAGTTCTCAGTTCTCTTCTCTCCCTCCAGCAGTAGCAACCCAGTTTACAGATGCTTACTCCCAGAAATTATGGCCTCTCCCAGCTTGGGCTTTTCCTTATATATGATTTTAGTTCCTCCCTGTTCTGTCCCTTCCTGTTACATTAACATGTCCATCCCACTGTGGGATTCAAAAGTTATGGGTCTTAATACTTGACACAATTATGAAAATCAAATTAAGTGCTAAATACCTGTTAGCTCTCCAATACAAGGAGCAGGGAAGATTCAAATCTGCATTTCCATTACACACACACACACACACACATGTGTGTGTATTGTATATATGCATATACACACATTATATACATATAAATTATACATACATATATTCAAGATTCATTACCCAATACATAAATGATTATAGAATATGAACATTTCTCAAAAGAAATAACAATTATTTCATGAAAGCTTATTGCAATAGCTATTACAAATTGATATAGCCCTTAGGTCTTACCTAACACTCAGAAAATTGAGGAAGATGAAAAAATAGAAATAGTAAATATTGTAAGGGATGTAGGAAGATACACAAAATGATATACTCTTCTAGAAAGGTAAAATCAGTCCAAACATTATGGAAAATAATTTTAAGTGTTACAAGAAAACTGACTAAACTATCTTATTCTTTTAAAACTCAAACAAACCATTTCTTGGCACATTTCACAAAGTGGTCAGAGAAAAGTATATGGAGCAATGCTCTTTACAATTACTAAAAACCTGGAAATGAATTATGTGCCCAACATTTGGTGAATGGCTAAATGCACTGAGCATATGAATCTAAAGGAATCTTACTATCATGTACAAAATAAAAAATGAGAACTTAATAGAAACATTGGAATACATTAAGTAATAGTAAATGAAAAAGGAGATGGAAATATATGTGCATGTATATACAAATACATGTACAAACATATACATACACACATACATGCCTGGACACACACACACACACACACACACACATATATATATATCCAAAAAAGCAAATGAAAATCATAATACAACAAATCTGGAGTCTAAAATAGATAATAAAATAGGCATTCTTCCTTTGGGCATGGAGGAGAGCGATTGAGATTTTAGAATGGTACATGTGTTGTTAGAAGTGGTAACAGTTGATTTTACTAAATGATTTTTTTCTTTTTTATAAGGTGAGGTTCTCACTAGGTTGAAGAGGAGGATATTCATTTAGAAATGGCCTTGATATAAGAACAAAAAGGCATCCATAATATATTTTACATGATAGTAGATAACATTTATATTGCACTTACTATATGCTAGACATTATACTAAGTGCTTCACAATTACTATATCATTTAATGTTCAAAACAGCCCTGGGAGGTAGATGCTATTATTATATTCATTTTACAGATAGAGAAAGTGAGGCAAGCAAAGGATAATTGACTTCCCAGGTTCAAGTTATTAAGTATCTGAGGTCAGATTTGAACTAAGATCTTCCTGACTCTAGGCCTAATATGCTATCCACTGTGCCACTTAGCTGCCACTTTTAAGAGGAAAAAGATTATTTGCCTAAGATAAGCCTTGATGAAATAATATACATTAATTTACTTATTTGAAGAAAAATGAATTATATTGTTAAATGAAAAAGTATAAAATGTCAGTAAAATTTTATTTTCATGTTTTAATTCAATTGTTGCTTTAGATTATAAAAATAGTTATTTGATGGCATACATAATTTTTTATCTTAATCTTAGGATACTCATTCAATGAAGAGCAATTTTGAAAAAAAAATAAGATTGATGTCAAAGGACTGGACTTATTGGTCTTGGCCTGACCCCAAAGGCATTCCAATATATACAGACCCCAATAAGCACCCCATCAGGTGCATCTCTGTCCTCATATACTGACATTAAATGTGTCTGTTATGATGAAACAATATTCTCTTCCCCAAATAGGTCAGAGATCATTTTAACCAGTTGAGTCTCCATTAACATTCAAAGAATTTACCCTGTGGGATATGAGTCACCAAGAGTGAACTCCAAAGGAAAAAAAAAGTCTTAGATGCTCTATAACACTGCAAAAGAAGGAGCAAAAAAAAAATCACACACATTACTATTAATGGCCCTGTGGAACTAGGACTAGACTGGCACTTTCTGCTTTGCCTTTAGCCTACTCAACTTGCCTAGTGCCATTTCCTCACTAATTGTCTGACCAAGCCTTCCTGATATCTTGTCATCCATCTATCTATTCTTTTGAACCTCGCTGACCAGTTCTGTCAGATTTTCTTTCCTATCTGTAACCCAATTACTTCATGGAATCTTCTGGCCCTAAGCTATCTGATGTGGTCTATCACCTATTCATTTACCTGATTACATAGGTCTATTTTTGGGTCCAAAGCTCTGATTTCCCCCATGAAATATGAAGCACAGAAAAGACTGAGAATTTTACATATTAATAATCAACTGAATTCACTCTGTGGTTTACCATTTTAATTTTAAAAACAATGTTTCTATGGTATTTTGATTTTTATAAAACCCTTTTTTCTTTTTTTTTAAACAAAAGCTTTATTAATTTCTGTTTTACATCATTCATTTCCGCCAGATTTTGAGTTACAATCATTTTCCCCCCATTATTCCCCTACCCAACCTCCCAGAACAGTAATCTCACAAGATATCGCTTCCTCCAATCTGCTCTCTCCCATACCCTCTCCCATACCCCCATCGACTTTCCCATTAGAGGAAGGTGAGTCTTTGCATCCCAATGCCTGCACATCTTATCTCCCTATTACAAGCAAAATAGTATTAATAATAGTATTTATATATATTTGAAACATTTAATGTTACGACCTCAAATTTCAGATCCATTTCCTTCCTCCCTTGTCACCCATTCCCTCTTGGGAGATAAGTAATTCAGTATATGTTGTACATGTCTAGCTATGCAAAACATTATCATAGTAGATATATTGTACAAGGCTGCTTATAATTCCCTCCCACTCATCCCACCCCCCACCTGGTCCATTTCCTACATGATCCTGTCCCTCTTCTATAGTGGGTACTTCCAACCTCCCCTCACCCCAAGGATGCCCTCCCATCCATCATCCCTCCTCTCATCCCCCTTCCCCCATCCTGCTGCAGGTTGAGATATCCCATTTAGTATGTATGTCATTTTCTCCCTGAACCAAATTCAATGTGAATGTGGTTTTGCCTTTTTAGCCCTCCTTATTCTCCCCCTCCTTTGCAACCACTTCCCCTTGCTTCTTCTACATGGGATAGTTTACCCTACCCTGTCTCTCCCCATCTCCTCTTGCCACTTTCCTCTCCCACCTCATAATTTCATCCCTTGAGTATTCTCCCTTCCCAACAAATTCAACTTATGCCCTCTATCCATATATAACTGCAACCATATACACACACACTCACGTATGTATTCATATGACCACACCCCCTTCTTCCATTATTTTCATAGTGAGAAAGATATCATCAGTCACAGTTATTGCTTTTCCATATAGGAATGTAAATAGTTCAACTTTGATAAGTTCCTTTTGATTTCCTTTCCCTGATTACCTTCTCAGGCATCCCTTCCTTCTTGTGTCTGGATGTCAAATTTTCTATTCAATTCTGGTTTTTTCCTCAAGAATGCTTGAAAGTCCTCTATTCCACTGAATGACCATATTTTCCCCTGAAACAAAATACTCAGTTTTGCTGGGTAGGTGACCCTTGGGTTCATTCCCAGTTCTTTTGCCCTCTGGAATATCATATTCCATGCCCTTCAATCCCTCAGTGTAGAAGCTGCCAGGTCCTGGGCTATTCTGATTGTGTTTCCACAATATTGAAATTGTTTCTTCCTGGCTGCTTGTAGTATTTTCTCCTTGATCTGGGGATTCTGGAACCTGGCTATAATATTCCTGGGAGTTTTCTTTTTGGGATCTTTTTCAGGAGGTGATCAGTGGATTCTTTCAACCTCTATTTTGCCCTCTGGATCTAAAACATCAGGGCAGTTTTCCTTGAGAATTTCTTGAAGGGTGATTTCTAGGTTCTTTCCTTGATCATGGCTGTCAGGTAGTCCAATAATTTTTAAATTGTCTCTCCTGGATCTATTTTCCAGGTCAGTGGTTTTTCCCATGAGATATTTCACATTGCCTTCTAATCTTTCATTTGTTTGGATCTGCTTAACAGCATCTTGATTTCTCATAAAGTCATTAGCTTCCATTTGCTCCAGTCTAACTCTGAAGGAATGAATCTCCTCAGTGAACTTTTGAGATTCTTTTTCCATCTGGCAAATTCGACTTTTTAAGGCATTCTTCTCCTCATTGCCCTTTTGGGCCTCCTTTGCCATTTGAGTTAGTCTATTTTTTAAGGTGTTGTTTTCCTCAGTCAGGCTGTTGACCCTCATTTCATACTTTTCCTGCATCCTTCTCATTTCTCTTTCCAATTTTTCCTCCACTTCTCTTATTTGATTTTTAAAGTCCTTCTTAAGGTCCTCTATGGCCTGCAACCCGCTCATGTTTTCCCCTGGGGCTTTTGGAGCAGGACTTCTGACCTCACAGTCCTTTTCCCGCTCTATGCCCCCAAAATAGGAGTCTAGGGTTGCATTTTTCTGTTTCCTTTGCCTTGGCATGTTGCCACTTAATTACTTGACTTTTGGGCTTGTTGCCACACTATGGCTTTAAGGCCAGATAGAGGAATTTTCGTCCCGAACGTGTGGGGGGCAACTTCCGTTTCTGGCAAGCTGTAAACCCACCCACGACTTCCACCCTAGATCACAATCCAGATCCAGGGAGGTTAATGCAAGAGCGATTACCCCCCAAGACTGATCGCTGGATCTCCCTACAAATTTGCAGGCTGGTAGCGGGAGCTGCCTCTGAAAACTACAAAATGGCGTTTGTCCTCAGCGGCTTCTAGCCCCCAGGGGAGGGAGCCAACACATTCCCTAATACCAGTCCCAAAGTCCATAGGACACTAACCTCTTACTTTGTCCCAGGCAAGTCTATGTTGATAATTCTGGAGTCGCCACAGCTCCTGGTGTTCTGGGGTTCCTCCAGCTGCCTGCTGGCCCTGCCACCCTCGGGCTAAAACCTCGGCTTATGCGGACCTGGGCTTGGCTCGGCTTGGCTCCTGCGCTCTGCGGGCTGCACATTGCCAGGTCCCAGACCACTGCGCTGGTCCTTCCTGCAGGGCTGCTGGGCTGTCCTCAATGGGAGTTTAGTTTCTTTGTGTCGTTCTGTGGGTGCTGGGGCTCCAGAAGTTGTTCAGAGTCCCCTTTTACATCATTTGGGGGTAATGTGGGGGCAGAGTGGCTTGGATGAGCTGTTTCTACTCCGCCATCTTGGCTCTGCTCCCTAAAACCCTTTTTTCAAACCACTGTGTGAGATTATATATTATTATCACCATTTTGCAGATGAGAAAATTGAGCTTCAGAAAAATAATGACTTGCCACTATTTAATATCTAATAGTATTAAAGATTTTAAACCTAAGTTTTGCAAATCCAAGTTCAGCAGTCTCTATTTTGCAACACATTTCATAACTGATAGTGTTCAGAAAGTTTATTTACTAGGAAAGGAAAGGAAGAAGGACATAGAAGATTTCTACCTTGCCCCAAATTATTTTACAATATACAGGGAATTTTCTTTATAGGGAAAGTGAGGCAAGCAAAGGATAATTGACTTTGTGAGTATGTATGTTTACAAGACACTTATTAACCAATATGGATTGATGTCAACATGAGTCTTTGGGGTCTGGATTGATGGAATCCCAATAAAGCTCTCCATAGCCCCTATATTGCAACTTCATTTTAGGCAGCAGGTCAACTGTACTCACCTACCTCCCCCATTACCCTTGCCCCTGGCCAATAGCCTAAGTTCTTTATATATGCTTCATTGATCACTAGAAGAACAGGTGTGTCAAAGAATCCATAGTTCTCATGGAAACAATAGGCATGTCCATGTGATGGGATCTTAGTCACTGCCTCTACCTAGTCACTGCCCCCAGACCCATTACCACAGAAACAGGTATATTCTTGTACTCAACCACAATCACATCATCCATTTAGCCAAAGACAGGAAGACAATAGCTAGCCAATTGGAGGGCAGCATGATCAGAATGTTTAACCACCAAAATGTGGATGGCACCCCTCCTCCATTACCTAATCTCTTAACAAACTCATCTTGCCTTTTCAATATTAGTCATATTTCTATATTCTATGTAAATTTTGATTATGTAATCAGCATCTTTACCCTATAAAAATCCATCCTGCTTTCTCTAAAGTTGCTGGCTTCTCTTAGAACTTAACCCGTTCCATGAGAGATGCTAATCTTAATAAATGCCTATACTGGATTAGAGGTGATCTAACTCTGAATACTTTGAGACAGTTCCACCACAACTCATCATGAAATCCCAACAGTTTTTGGGTGAGCAGAGCCCCCACCACTACATGGACAATATTCAATATTTAGTTTATCATGAACCATATTATAAGAACACACTGAGCTGGTCTGCTGGGGTTCCTTTAAAAAAATAGGAATAATGATTTTTACAACTGACTTGGTAAATTTAACTGCTCACCCTCAGAGGGAGGATAATTGTTTATATTTTTTATTTATACTGAAAATTTAACACTCAATATAAAAATTGACCCTAAAGGCTAGTGGCCAACATCAACCTTTTTTAATTAATGTTATTATGCATTTATATATTAGTCAAGACGAGAAAAAAATAAATCTAATTCAATGGAAAAGTATTAACAAACAACAGTATAATTATATTTCACTTGATAGTTCTTTGGATCTGAGAATACTTTAATGTGGGCACTCTCTCTAATAGGGCAGATAGCACTAAATAAATGAAACAGTAAATGTATAGACATGAAAATATTTCTTTGAAGAAAATAGAATTGCAATACTTCCCATAGGATGGGGATGGTTGGCTTTGAAACTAGGCTACAGAGGCTTCCCAAGTGGAAACAAAGGAGAGAGAGAGAGAGAGAGAGAGAGAGAGAGAGAGAGAGAGAGAGAGAGAGAGAGAGAGAGAGAGAGAGAACTGAGGTTGTTTTTCAGTTCCACTTTGCAGACCTGAGAAGCACCAGAAATGTGACTTAGAGATACAGAGATCAAATGTTTCCTGATTCAGTCAGGATACTATGTGCCAGACAATGTACAGAGCAATAGGGATACAAAGAAAAGCTAAATATAGTCCCTGCCCTTAAGGTACTCACAGTCTAATGGCGAAGACAATGAGTATGCAAGAATATACAAACAAGATATGTGCAAGATTGCTATTGTTGCTGCTCCTGCTGCTGTTATTGTTTGCTCTTGTTCTGGCAGAGGCTTGTGACATGAGAGAAGTGATGCCAGGGCATGCAAGTGAATTAGATTTAAGCGAGAGGGCTGTGTAGTCACAGGCCTCACTTTCTCCTCCTGAGCCATATGGACCCAGTGGCAAGATACAGATCAGGATGATAAAGATGGCCCTGGATGCAGTGTGAGACATTTGCCTTTTTAAGCTAAGGTCTTTAACAGATCTCAGTAGGAGTAAGGCAAAGCCCATTCAGTTATTAAAGCTAGATAAGAAATGAGGCACACTTAACGCACACACAAACAAAAACCTAGCTATGTGACCTTGGGCAAGTTACTTTACCCCAATAGCCCTCCAAAAAAGCAAAAAAAGAAATGAGTCACAAAATAGCCTCTTTACCTAGCCTCCCTTCTTGCCCCCCCCCAATAAAAAGAATCAATCTGGGAGGACAAGACCCTCAGAATCTCTGACCAAAACAGAAAAAAGTGCTATTTGCATTCACTCTGGGGCAATCAGGGTACAAATAATAACTAAGTAGGTCTTGGTCTGGGACCTATTGTTTTCCAATCAATGAAAGCCAGAGTGATTTGGTTGGGGAAAAATATGTGCATTCTAGGGCCTGTGCTTAGACTTCAATTTCAAAATCACATTTTTCCTTAACCTTAAAACACTTTTCCTGGCACCTTCTCCCCAGCCTAAGGACACTAAGTCCAGCAATTACTCACTAATGGGCCTAAGCAAAATACTTATCTCACACTCTGGTATAGCAACAAACAGCACCTTTAGGAATTACTAGTTTTAACTGACTTTTTACTAGTTTATAAAGATATTCAGTACCCATTGGATTATCTATACCAACTCCATATATGCATCTTGGTCTCCTCATCATGTGTATCCTAGACCATAGACATATGCATACTTCTTACATCTATTTTGTCAAACAAGTCATTTATAAGTGGTGTACTGGGCAATCCTCAGTTAGCCTAACCACTAGCTGACTTAGTGATTTAGCAGGTCCAAAACCATACATCCCTGTAGCTTTACCTTGGGCTTTTCCCATTGAACTCTGGGTGCAACAGTACATACAAAAAATGCATTTAAGATCTCTGGTATGAGGGCTTACTAAGACTTTACAGGGCTGCTCACCCACCTTTGGTGTCCACCTGTCACCCAATTCTCATCTGTAACTCAAAGAAGGTGTAGCATGTACAGTGGCCACACGCTAGCAATCTATTTCAGCAAATGGGTTCAACTAGGTTGACGGTAACTGATAGACTTTAAATCTGTTGGTGAGTTAAGGGGATGCCTATGCCAAGCATGTGAAGACTTCTCCCTATGGGTAAACAAGAACAATTTGTTGCAATGGCCATCAGGGTGGCTGAAGCAAATACTGTGGAGCTTGGTAAGACATTGAAGATGGGGACATAACCAAGATAGTGGAGTAAAAGCAAGAATTTGCTTGAGTTTCTACAACAACCATCTCCAATATATGTAAAATATGAATCTAGGGCAGAGCCAAGATGGCAGAGTAGAAACAGCACTTCCAAGGTGCTCTGCCCCACACAACCTCCAAACAATGTGAAAGGGGAATCTGAATGATTTCTGGAGTCCCAGCACCCACAGAATGACACAGAAAAGCTAACATCCTGCTGAGAACAGCCCAGCAGCCCTGCAGGGAGCCCCCATCCCAGCCCTCTGAGAGCGGGCAGCACAGCAAGCTCGGAACTGACAGCGCAGTGATCTGAGAGCCAAGCCCAGGCTGTGAGAGCCTGGGTTTTAGCCCCAGGGCGGCCAGGCCAGCAGCCGGCTGGAGGGACCCTAGAAAACCAGCAGCTGTGGTGAATCCAGAATTATCAGCACAGATATGCCTAGGACAAAGTGAGAAATTAGTACCCTATGGACTTTGGGACCAGTATTTGGGGAACACTTTGGCTTCCTCCCCTGGAGGTAAAAAGCTGCTGAATAAACATGGCACAGAAGCCATTTTGCAGCATCAGTGGTGGCTCTAGCTCCTGATCTGCAAACTGTAGGGAGATCCAGCAATCAGTCTAGGGGTTAATATCTCTTACTTTAAACTGCCTGGATCTGGATTGTGGTCTGGGGGGAAGTTTGGGGTGGGTATCCAACTTGCCAGAGTGGGTGGAGGCTTTACATAGGCCACCCAACTGGCAGAAGTTGTGAAGACACCACGTTTGGGATGGAAGCTCTCCTATCTGGTGGCAGAGTCCTAATGTGGCAACAAGCCCAAAAATCAAGTAATTAAGTGGCAACATGCCTAGGCAAAAGAAACAAAATAAACAGAAAAATTCAACATTGGACGCCTATTTTAGGGGCAAAGAGGATCAAAGCATGGAGGAGGATTGTGAGGTCAGAACTCCTGCACCAAAAGCCCCAAATGAAAATACAAGCTGGCTACAGGCCATAGAGGACCTTAAGAAGCAGATAAGAGAAGTGGGGGAAAATTTGGGAAGAGAAATGAAAAAGATGCAAGAAAAGTATGAAATGACAGTCAACTGCCTGACTGAGGAAAATAACACCTTAAAAAATAGACTAACTCAATTGACAAAAAAGGCTCAGAAATGCAATGAGGAGAAGAATGCCTTAAAAAGCTGAATTTGCCAGAAGGAAAAAGAATTTCAAAAGCTCAATGAGGAGATTCATTCCCTCAGAGTTAGACTGGAGCAAATGGAATCTAGTGACTTTATGAGAAATCAAGACGCCATTAAACACATCCAAACAAATGAAAGAATAGAAGGCAATGTGAAATACCTCATGGAAAAAACCACTGACCTGGAAAATAGATCCAGGAGAGACAATTTAAAAATTATTGGACTACCTGAAAGCCATGATCAAAGAAAGAATCTAGAAATCATCCTTAAAGAAGTTCTCAAGAAAAATTGCCCCGATGTGTTAGACCCAGAGGGCAAAATAGAGGTTGAAATAATTCACCGATTGCCTCCTGAAAAAGATCCCAAAAAGAAAACTCCTAGGAATAATTAAAGCCAGGTTCCAGAAATCCCAGATTAAGGAGAAAATACTACAAGCAGCCAGGAAGAAACAATTTCAATACCGTGGAAACACAATCAGAATAGCACAGGACCTGGCAGTTTCTACACTGAGGGATCAAAGGGCATGGAATATGATATTCCAGAGGGCAAAAGAGATGGGATTGAAGCCAAGGGTCACCTACCCAGCAAAACTGAGTATCTTGTTTCAGGGGCAAATATGGTCATTCAGTGGAATAGAGGACTTTCAAGCATTCTTGAGGAAAAAACCAGAATTGAATAGAAAATTTGACACCCAGACACAAGAAGGAAGGGATGCTTGAGAAGGTAATCAGGGGAAAGAAATCAAAAGGAACTTATCAAAGTTGAACTATTTACATTCCTATATGGAAAAACAATAACTGTGTCTTATGAAACCTTTCTCATTATGAAAAAATAATTTAAGAAGTATATATGGGCATATGTTTACAGGTGTACATGGATAGGTGGCACAGGTTGAATTTGATGGGAAGTGATGATTCTTAAAGGGTGAAGTCAAGAGGTGAGAGAGGAAAGTGGCAAGAGGAGATGGAAAGAGACAGGGTAGGGTAAACAATCTCATGTAGAAGAGGCAAGGGGAAGTAGTTCCAGGGGAGTGAAAGAACAGGAAGGCAAAAAGGCAAAACCATATTCTCATTGAATTTGGCTCAAGGAGAGAATGACATACATACTAAATGGGATATCTCACCCTGCAGGAGGGTAGGGGAAAGGGGGATGAGAGGAGGGAGGATGGAGGGGAGGGCATTCTGGGGGGAGGGGAGATTGGAAGCACCCACTTTCAAAGAGGGACAGTATCAAAGTAGGGAATGGACCAGGTTGGAGATGAGATGGGTGGGAGGGAAATATAAGCAGTCTTTTACAATATATCTACTATGGTAATGTTTTGCATAGCTATACATGTACAACACATACTCAATTGCTTATCTTCTCAGAGGGAGTGACTGACAAGGAAGGAAGGGAATGGATCTGAAAATTGAAGTTTTAAAATTAAATGTTTCATAATATGTCCATGCATTGGGGCTCAGATATTCACCTTGCCCTAATGGCAAAGTCGAAGGGAGTATGGGAGAAGATGAGAGAGAGCAGATTGGATGAGGGGATATCTAGTGGCACTGCTGTTTTGGGGTGGTGGGTAGGGAAAATGGGGGAAAATTGTAACTCAAAATTTGGTGGAAATAAAGTATGTAAACCAGAAGTTAATAAAGCATTTGTTTAATAAAAAAATATGAATCTAAACAAAATTTAGAGCTATAGAACCCACAAAGAGACAGAGAGAAAGAAATATCCCTCTGAAGGCAGCCTGGCAGGCCAACAGGAAGCGTTTATCACACAGAGGAAGGAGCTAAGTCCCGTGTGAGCCTCAAAGGCCCAGACCCTATGTGGCCTAGACCAGATTCACAGAAAGACAGGAGAACATTTCAAGAGAATTAATCACTAGCAGCTGTGGCAATTTCCAAACTTCTCAACCCATAAACAAAGAGAAAATAAAAGGTCAGTGGGGAATGCTTTTGATCCTGGATGAGAGAGGAAAGAAATCATAACAAACTTACTAAAGATGAACTATTTACATTCCTACATGGAAAAATTATAATTGTAACTCATGAGACTTTTCTCAGTATGAGGATAATTGAAGGAAATATATATATATATATATATATATATATATATATATATATATATATATATATATTTGTGTGTATGTGTGTACACACACATATATTTAAAGGAGGGTATATGTGTGTATACATGTGTGTATGTCTATATATGTGTACATACATACATATACAAAGGCCATAGGATGAGTTGAATATGAAATGATGATATCTAAAATAAATAAAATTAAGAGACATTGAAGATGCCAGGGCTATCCACTGTATCCTACTATGTCATCATTTGTCCTCACTTCTGTCTTGCAACTGGACTTTTATGACACTGGAAGAGAGAGTGAGACCAATTATTTGCACAACTCTACCTCACTTAAAATTAATATCACACAGGCATGAAACTTTTAGCTTTTATATCTTTGGGCAAATATTTTTTAATTAATTAATTATTTTTTTAGTTTTCAGCACTTATTTCCACAAGATTTTGAGTTACAAATTTTCTCCCCATCTCTCCCCTCTCCCCCAACCAGAGATGGCATGCATTCTGATTACCCCTTCTCCCACACTGTCCTCCCTTCTATCACTACCAACTCCCCTTTATTCTGTCCCGCTTCCTTTCTTATAGGGCAATATAGAGTAATATACCCCATTTCCTGTACATCTTATTTCCCAGTTACACGTAAAAACAATTTTTAAGGTTTGTTTTTTAAAACTCTGAGGTCCAAATTGTCTCTCTTCATCCCTCCCAATACAGCTTCACTGAGAAAGCAATTGTAATGGCAAGCAAAGGAGTACTTAGCACCTTGTTTCAGTTCAATATCTTTGAGCCTTATGCATGCTTTTATCAAGCCTTTGTTGGAAACAGAACCTGTGAAGCCCACAGTGAGAGGTACTTGCCATAGACCAGAACCAGAAGGATGTAAGAGATCAAGGAGGAGCTAAAGACCATATAAAATCAGTAATACAAGCTGGGACAGAGCAGAACTGGAAGGGAGCATGACTGTGGCACTGGCACTTTGCCTATATTGATGTTACTTTGTTAGATCTGTCTACTAATGAAGAACATTGCTGTTGTTACAGAAGCCTTGGGAACTTAATTCTGGTTCAGAAGCCCTGAAAGGGGATGTTCTTGTTGTCTGTTTAGAGAAGTCCTGGAGAAGGGTTTTACTGATGTTTTAAGAAGTCTTCAGTCAATACTGATGATCTGTGTTGATTTCTCAGACCCTGTTTGTGGGTCTATGTTGATTTCATAAGCAGAAAGTGAATTGTTGATGGTGCCAGCAATGTTTATGAATATTGTGATTCTATTGAGCTTTGTTTGCCCTGAAACAGAAATTGTGAAGGGCTTGAGGTGGACTTGTCATCATGAGCTTCAATATGGATCTGGAACTGTATGAGGAGCTGAGAGCTACCTATCTGTGAATCCATGTGACAGTTGGGTGAATTAAGGCAAGAGTGGGCAGCATGGAAGAGGAACCATGGAATTGGGGAGTCAGCCTTAAGCCAAGATAAAAGGACCTTTCCTTTGGTGCTTAGTGTTGACTGGCAAGATCATGATTTACTGTGACCTAGGGGTGAGAATATGTTGAACTTTGTACCCCTTAAGGATGATTGAGTTAAGGATTACTGGAGACTAGTCACCAATTAAGAATAAAGAAGATTTTCTGACTTATGTGATTAAGACAATGTGACCTAGTGGTGGGAAACCGTTGTACTTTGCTTTTTAGAGGGCAATTGGAATTAATAAACTTGCCCAAGGTCACACAGATAGTAAGGGTTAAGTGTCTGAGGTAGGATTTGAACTCAGATCCTCCTGACTCCAGGGCTGGTGCTCTATTCACTTTGCCACCTAGCCTCCCTGACCTTTGTACTTTGTATCCAGAATGGTATCTTTTGCTTAAAACTATGTGGCCACTTTAGTAGTAACTTGTTATTTTATATCACTGTGAATGTTTAAATTTGGTTTATGTGAATGTTTTGCTTTGGTTTGCTGCTGAATAAATGGGCAGTTCACTATATATAGTATGTGATCAGAACCTTAAAGCTATTCACAGTAGAAGTCTTCTGGAAAGCTGCTTGTGCTTGGCTTTACAGCAAGCAATTTAATATAGGTTATATATGTATAGTTATACAAAACACATCCATAATAGTCATGCTGTGACAGACTAACTATATTTCCCTCCATTCCATCCAAGCCCCTGTAATCGAATTGCAAATTTAAAGATCTTCCCTGACCTATGTTAAGTGCACCTGGAGCCTGTGGTGGGAGGATTGTTTTTCAGGAAGGCCACACCTTGATACTTTGTGATTGGGCAGTGGGTCAAGAAGGTTGTTACATTCTCTGAGATAGGATAAGGCTATACAAACCCTGATGGGAGGTTTTGATTTGGGGCTCACTCTAAGAAGTGTTGTGTGATTTGTTGAGCTGTTGAGAACTGCCCAGCTTTGAAAACCCAGATGTTCATGCTTCCCTCTCTGCTAACTGTGATTTGGTATTGATAATGGTTGAACAGTTTGGATAATGGATAATGGTTGGACATTTTAGAAGCCTGTCTGCTTAATCTGTTTGTTTGAAGTTGATTGTATACTTTGAAGTTTGGGGTGCTAACCTTTTTCCCCTGAACTAGTTAAATGATATATGTTTGTTTGATTAAAGTAAGCTTGTTAACCCATTTTGAGTTGCTTTCCTTTAGAAAGGCAGATAGAAGAACCTGTTTTGGCAGCCACCTGGCGATGTTGAGATGTTTGCTGCTACAGCCCCCATTTATTCTATTTTCCCCTTTGACCCTATCCATTTTGAAAGAATGTTTTCTTTTGGCTACCCCCTCCTACAATCTGCCCTCCCTTCTATCATTCCCCTCTCCACTATCATCCTCTTCCTCCTTTCTTTCCTGTAGGATGAGATATCCAATTGAGTGTATATGTTTTTCTCTCCTTCAGCCAAATCTAATGAGAATAAGGTTCACTCATTCCCTCTCACCTCCCCCTTCTTCTCTTCCATTGTGAAATTTTTTTTGCTTCTTTTATGTGAGATAAATTACCCATTCTATATCCCCATTCTCCTCCCAAAATATTCCTCTTTCAACTATTTAATTTAATTTTTAGATATCATCCCATCATATTCAACTCACCCTGTGCCATCTATGTATCTATGTATCTATCTATGTATCTATCCATCTTCTCTCCAAATCCCGTGATACTGCTAAAGATATCATGAGTTATAAGTACCATCTTTCAATGGAGGAAAGTAAACAGTTCAACTTTAATAAGCCCCTCATGATTTCTTTCTTATTTATCACTTCATGCTTCTCTTGATTTTTGTATTTGAAAGTCAAATTTTCTGTTTCAGGGGAAAATATGGTCATTCAATGAAATAGAGGACTTTAAAGCATTTTTGATGAATAAAACAGAGTTGAATAGAAAATTTGACTTTCAAATTCAAGAAGGAGGAGAAGCATGAGAAGGTAAACAGGGAAAAGAAATCATAAGGAACTTGTCAATATTGAACTATTTACATTCCTACATGGAAAAATGATAATTGTAACTTATGAAACTTTTCTCTGTATGAGGATAGTTGAAGGGAATACACACACTCACACACACACACATATATGTACATACATATATATGTCTATATAGGAGTGTATATGTGCATATGAATACATATGTGAATATGTATATATATATGTGTACAGTTATACACAGGCAGAGGGCACAGGATCAATTGACTAGGAAGGGATACTTTTTAAAATAAAATTAAGAGGTGAGAGAGGAATATAATGGGAGGAATTAGGGAGAGACAGAATAAGGTAAATTATTTCATATAGAACAGGCAACAAAACACTGTTAAAATGGAGGGGAAGTACAGGAAGGCAAAAGGGAATGGGTCAACCTTACTCTCATTGAATTTGGCTTAAGAAGGAATACCATACACACTAAATTGGGTATCTTACCCTACAAGAATGTAGGGGGGAAGGGGATAAGAGGGGAAATGATAGAAGGGAGTGCAGATTGGGGGGGAGGGTAGTTAGAAGCCCCCATTTTTGAAAATTAACAGGGACAAAGTAGAAAATAGAATAAGTGAGGGGTGGGATAGGATGGAGGGAAATGTAGTCATTCTTTCACAATATATCCACTATGGAAATGTTTTTGGAATTCCATATGCACAACCTATATTGAATTGCTTATCTTTCCAGTAATGGTCGGGGGAAAGGGAAGAAGGGAAATAATCTGGAAATCAAAGTTTTAAAATCAAATGTATGAAAACATCATCATCATCATCATCATCATCATCATCATCATTATTATTGTTATTATTATTATTATTATTATTTTAGGTGCAACTGGGAAAGAAGATATGGAAACACTAGGGTACAGAAATTCATCTTGCCCTACAGGAAAGTTGGAAGGGGGATGGGGGAAGATATAGGAGAGAGCAGATTGGGTTGGGGTATTCAGTTGGATGACTGTTTTGGGGTGATGGGTAGGGGAATATGGAGAGAAAATTTGTAACTCAAAATTTTGTGGAAATGAATTTTGTAAACTAAAAATAAACATAAAATTAAAGAAAAGTCAAATTTTATCTTCAGCTCTGTTCTTTTCATCAAGAATGCTTGAAAATTCTCTATTTCTTTGACTATCTATTTTTCCCCTGAAGTATTATAATCAGTTTTGCTGGAAAAGTGATTCTTGGTTTTAATTCTAGCTCCTTTGACCTCCATAATATCATATTCAAAGCCCTCTGATCCCTTAATGTAGAAAATGCTGTGTCTTTTGTTATCCTGATTGTATTTCCACAGTACTAAAATTATTTCTTTCTGGCTGCTTGCAATATTTACTACTTGAACTGGGAACTCTGGAATTTGGCTATAATTATTCTCAGGAGTTTTCCTTTTGGGGTTTCTTTTAAGAGATGATCATTAGAATCTTTCCATTTCTATTTTCCCCTATGAGTCTAGAATATCAGGGAATTTTCCTTGATAATTTCATGAAAGATGATGCTGAGGGCTCTTTTTTTTATCATGGCTTTAAAGTAGTTTTATATTTTAAAAATTATTTCTCCTGTATCTATTTTCCAAGTCAGTGGTTTTTCCAATGAGATATTTCATATTGTCTTCTTTTTCTTCGTTTTTTGGTTCTATTTAATAATTTCTTGATTTCTTATAAAGTCATTATCTTTGATTTGCTCCCTTCTACTTTTCATGGAATTATTTTCTTCAGTGAGATTTTTTTCTCCTTTTTGACATGGTCTATTCTACTTTTTAGGGCATTATTCTCATTGTTGACTTTTTTGACCTTTTTTGCCATTTGTTAGTCTTTTTTTTTAAGGTATTATTTTCTTCAGTAGTTTTGGGGATCTCCTTTTGCAAGGTGTTAACTCATTTTCCATGATTTTCTTGAATCATTTTCATTTCTTTTTTTGCAATTTTTCCTCTGCTTCTCTTACTTGATTTTCAAAATCCTTTTTTAGCTCTTTTTTTTTAAACAAATACTTTATTAACTTCTGTTTTACATCATTCATTTCCTCCAGATTTTGAGTTACAATCATTTTCCCCCCATTATTCCCCTACCCAACCTCCCAGAATAGCAGTCCCACAAGATATCGCTTCCTCCAATCTGCTCTCTCCCATACCTTCTCCCATACCCCCATCGACTTTTCCATTAGAGGAAGATGAATCTTTGTGTCCCAATGCCTGCACATCTTATCTCCCAATTATAGGCAAAAGAGTATTAATAATAGTATTTATATATATATTTGAAACATTTAATGTTACGACCTCGAATTTCAGATCCATTTCCTTCCTCCCTTGTCACCCATTCCTTCTTGGGAGATAAGTAATTCAGTATATGTTGTACATGTCTAGCTATGCAAAACATTATCATAGTAGATATATTGTACAAGGCTGCTTATAATTCCCTCCCACTCATCCCACCCCCCACCTGGTCCATTCCCTACATGATCCTGTCCCTCTTCTATAGTGGGTACTTCCAACCTCCCCTCACCCCAAGGATGCCCTCCCATCCATCATCCCTCCTCTCATCCCCCTTCCCCCTATCCTGCTGCAGGTTGAGATATCCCATTTAGTATGTATGTCATTTCTCCCTGAACCAAATTCAATGTGAATGTGGTTTTGCCTTTTTAGCCTTCCTTATTCTCCCCCTCCTTTGCAACCACTTCCCCTACATGGGATAGTTTACCCTACCCTGTCTCTCCCCATCTCCTCTTGCCACTTTCCTCTCTCACCTCATAATTTCATCCCTTGAGTACTCTCCCTTCCCAACAAAATCAACCTATGCCCTCTATCCATATATAACTGTAACCATATACACACACATTCACATATGTATTCATATGACCACACCCCCTTCTTCCATTATTTTCATAGTGAGAAAGATATCATCAGTCACAGATATTGCTTTTCCATATAGGAATGTAAATAGTTCAACTTTGATAAGTTCCTTTTGATTTTTTTCCCCTGATTACCTTCTCAGGCATCTCTTCCTTCTTGTGTCTGGATGTCAAATTTTCTATTCAATTCTGGTTTTTTCCTCAAGAATGCTTGAAAGTCC